>JAAEAF010002837.1:0-108931 GCA_011037195.1 Triatoma infestans | reverse complement strand
TTAATTTTCGGACTACTCGATCTGGTATAAGATTATATCATAACTAATGTAAGTGATTGAAGTATTATGTATAATGTATGATATTTTAATAATTTTTCAGTATGTAAAAAGAAAATTGGTCCTGTGAAAATGGCACGTATAGTGCTGAAACGTCGAAAATCCAAAAAATAAATGGTTTTTAGCTGTGTACAAAGGATCAATAACTACCAACCAAGTTTCCACTAATTATTAATTTATATAAACACATAAAAGGAGGATGATACACGAGAAGTGTTATGAATATAACATCGATCTACACCACTTGTTTATAGATTTTAAGCAAGCATACGACAGTCTGTTTCGGAGCAAGATTTTTGAAATTCTACAGGAGTTTGGTATCCCTATGAAACTGAGCAATCTGGTGAAGATGTGTTTGAATAACTCATCAGCAAAAGTGAAAGTACAAGGTGGCTGCTCAAACTGTTTAACATTAATAGAGGACTGCGACAAGGTGATGTTCTGTCAACCATATTGTTTAACCTTAGTTTAGAAAAGGTCATCAGAAGTATTAAGGTAAACCCGAATGGTACGATCTTTGAACGATCCATTCAGTATTTGGCGTATGCGGATGACGTCATATTAGTTGGAAGGACTTTTAGAGCTTTGGAGGAGAGCTATGAGCAGTTAGAAAAAGAGGCAAAGTCCGTTGGCTTACGAGTAAACTGTGACAAAACCAAGTACATGTTAGCTTCAAGGATTGACAGCAGAATATGTCGGTTAAGTTATGTGAACATCAACGGAAATAAGTTTGAAAATGTTAAAACATTTAAATATTTGGGAGCCATATTCACAAAGCAGCGGGATGTGAAAAGTGAAATTCAAGAGAGGTTGGCTGCAGGTAGCAGATGCTTCTTTGCATTGAGCCGGATAATGAAGTCAAAGTCCATTTCACGTAAGAACAAACTCCATATCTATAAAGTTATTATTCGGCCGGCTGTAATTTATGGATCAGAGACATGGCTGCTGAACCGGAGCGATAGTACCATGCTAAGGGTTTGGGAGAGGAAGATTTTAAGAAAAATATTTGGCCCTAACCTGAAGAACGGAGTTTGGAGCATTAGGAAAAACAGGGAGCTCAGTGAGCTTTACGCGTCGCCAGACATAGTAGCTGAAATTAAAGGGAAAAGACTTGACTTGCTCGGACATGTAGAGCGCATGAATAGGGATAGTACTACAAGTAAGTTGTACAGAAATAAACCTGAAGGAAGAAGAAAGGTCGGTAGACCGAGGAGAAGGTGGATTGAGGAAGTGGAAGAAGATATTGCCAAGCTGGGCATAACACGATGGAGGTATAAGGCAAAAGAGAGAGAAGACTGGAGGAAAATTACTAAGGAAGCCAGGGCCCTAAAAAAAAACATAAAAGGAAATAAAACATCCTTATTTCAGCAAATAATACGATGAATCAATTACTTTTTTTCAACTTGAATATTTTTTCTTTATTTTTAATTTACTATTATTATTATTTTCCTTTAAATCTTTGATTTTATTATTATAATTTTTTTATTTTTTATTTTTTAATCAATCATAATTCGAAATGCTGATGATTCGAAAACTGCTAATCATTCAAAAATTTAAATATTTCAATGATATATTTATTAAACTGAGTAGAAAAGTCCCTCTGCAACAAAGTGTACTTTGTAGCTGGCCAATGTACGCCCTGGGTGACAACATGTTGCAACAAAATTTGCCTTGCCGGAAGGAGGGCGCTACACTCCTAGAGTACATGATCCACCGGCTGGGGAGAAGTCTGGTCACAGGAGCATACTGGGCTTGGTAGAATGTTGAACATGTGAAGATAGGCTGCGATTTTGCCATGCCCTGAAAGAAGTTGTATCAGCCTCTAATTGATTTTGAGATGCTCCATTTCAAGACGAATCGCAATGGATGGAAAAAAACCCTTGGCCAGTTGGCCCGGCAATGAGTCTTTCCAAAGCTTTTCCCAATGATCTAAGTTGAGTTGTTGGATCCATTCCTTCAAAGCAGTTAGCGTAAAATTGTTATAACTATTTAGAATGTCCTAATCTTTGGAGGCCGCTTTTGCAAGCTTATCTGCATATAATAAAACTTCCATGCCAATATGAGCTTTCACCCATGACATAAAGATAGAGATAGTCTGATTCTAGATAGCCTAATTCTAATCACATCAATGAGCGGAAGATGGATAGCAGTGTTTTCAGAGAGTCAATAGTAGCTATGCGGCTGTCTGTTGCAATTCTGATTTTTTCATCAGAACATTCATGTTGATCTAACCAATCCAAAGTCTTCACATCTGCCAGCTGCTCCGCCGTCGCTTCCTAAATGCTACAAAAGCGCAACCGACATTATCTCCTTCTTGGTCCCCAAACAACCTCTGTGACTGGTGGAAAGCATAGGCGATTCCAGTTGGGGGGGTTGGAGCCAACCCGAGCGTCCACGCCGCGAAGACTGGACAACGTGCTTTGCACGGCCAATCGGGCACTGGCGGCAGACACCACGTCGGGGCTACACAACACTACTCTGCACCCGCTGTGGCAACAATTTCACTCACTTTACATCACAGACACACCAGCGATCTCACGCTGCCCAGACGAGGCCCATTCCTGGGCCTCTGAAAACAGGTCTTCAGTTCAGAGAGTCTATTTGGACACTGGAGGACCTGGGGCGGACGTGGGGAAGCGACTTACACTCTGGAGATTTGTCCAGGTACCTGTAGTTGTAGGGACCGGGTGATGAAACAGCATACACCATACAGTTCAACACCACATTTATACATATTTCACTAACACTATACCCCCCCTATCAAAATAAATAAACATAAGGATAAAAAATGGAAGGACAAAATAAGAAAGGCCCTCAGTCCGTGCCACGTCATGCCGAAAAACTCCACGAAGGTCTCCGGTGCTGTTGAGGAACAAGGCACAACGGTGGTCATGGCTACTTGTTCCGCCAATGTAGTAGAAGTAGGTGAGTTCAGTGGGGGCGCATCCTCGAGGCAGGAAACTGCCGGGAACCTCCCGGCTTCTCCTTTGAGAGGCCTGGAGAGGGGTGCCTCCACGGAGAGTTTAAATAAGAGTATTGAGGAGCTTCTGCTGGCTTCCCCTGGCCGAAAGGCGGACCCCGAGTGAAACCCAAACAAGGGAGTCTAGCAAGAAGAGAAAGAAGAAAGACTCCAGAAAGCGTCCACGAAGCCAAACGCCTGAAAGTGGAGAGGGCCAAGAAGCCACAGGTCGCCGTGGTCAGAGCAGATGGTGAATTTATGACCGAGGACAACTTGTGAGTGCTCTGGATGATACTGGGAGCAGGAAGGGCACCGCCGATGAAGGCTGGTGGCCACAATTTGAGACGTCTGGCGTGGTAAGTGAGGGCATGTTTCTTATCTCTTGCGGCGACGAGAGGTCCAGGGCCTGGACAGCCAGACAGGCTGTCACACCCAGAGGTGACATCCAGTATGTTATGTTGGAGGAGGAGGATATCCCCAAGATGATTCGGATATCCGTTTGGGAGCCAGGTAAGAGCTGTCCTTTGGAGAGAATTCTGGAACGCTTGGCGGGGCAAAATCCCGGTCTGCGTAAGATCTTTGGAGAGTACTCACCTCCTTCGAGAAGGATAAAAGTATGTGCATGGTATTCTTCATAGATCCCCATTCACTCCGGATTCTGGAGGAGAAGGAGTGGAGACCCTATTACGAGTTAACACGGATCACCTTCAAAAGGAAGGAGGATAAACAATGAGGCCAGCCTGGCAAGGAGGAGAGTGTAGGAAAGTAGCCTTCTCATGCTCAGAGTGTATCAATACAACACACACAGGAGTAGGGAAGTCGTGGCGGAGATGGCTCATAAGGGAAACACCCTTGATGGTAGGGTTAATACAGGAGCCCTATACCATCCGAGGTAGCATGGTTGGATGGGGTGGTATGGGGTTGAGAACATTTTATGATTGTGGAGTAGATAGGCCCAGGACTTGTGTCCTGGCATCTAAGAATATGGAGTGTTCAATGTTAAGAGAGTTTTGTTCCAGAGACTTGCCGGTAGTTTCGATTAGGATAGGAGAGGCTCTAGGCAGACTGGTTATGGCGTCGGCCTACCTACCCTATGACTCAGAGGAGCCACCATCTGGCCGGGCAGTGGAGCGTCTGGTGGAGTTGTGCGAAGAGGAGAACCTGCCACTCCTGGTCGGATTCGATGCCAACTCATACAACACGCTGTGGGGAAGCAGCGACACCAACCGGCGCGGGGTGACAGTGGCGAAGTTTTTGGTAAGTAGAAACCTTTTTGTTTTAAATAGAGGTAAGAAACCTACCTTTGTAATTAGGAATAGGGAAGATGTGATAGATATTACGGTGGCTTCCAGGCAATTTTTGTCCTGGACGACAGGTTGGGAGGTTATGGATGACTGGACGTTGTCCGACCACAGAGGCATTAGAATCACCCTGCGTCTTGAGATGGGAGAGGTGAAGAAGTTTCGAAATCCGAGAAGAATTGACTGGGGCAGATTTACCTCGGCCTTGAGAAATGACAGGTTAGGTCCGGGTAGACCGCCGGTTGAGAGGGAGGACTTGGATCAGAGAGTAGATCGGACCACTCGCACGATTGTTCGCGCTTATGAGACTTCATGCCCTAAGCAGGAGGTATTGCCTAGGAAGGTCCAGTGGTGGTCGGCCCGACTAACTGCCTCAAATAGAGAGATGAGGCGGTTAAGGAGGAAGGCTAGGGGAAGTAACACGGAGGAGGATTGGGAAAGGTTTATTCAGACCAAGCGAGAGTATAAAAGGGAGATCTGGAGAACGAAGAGAGTTTCTTGGAGGACCTTCTACGAAACCCTGGAGGGGGAACAGGAGGTAAACCGAGTTTTAGGTTTTTAGGCAAAAGTGGGGAGATGTCGTTGGACAGTATTAGGAAGCCTGATGGACAGATAACCATAATGAGGTGTTACGGGTGATGCTGGATAGAAATTTACCGGATAATGTGGAGTACGTTGGAGGGTGCGTGGGTGCTTTACCTGACGTACAGGGAGTGGATTTACAGCGTCAGGAGTTGGTAAGTAAAGTGGTTACTTTCAGGAGGGCGAGTTGGGTATTCGCTCCTTTTAGTAAATTCAAGTCGCCGGGTATGGATGGTCTGTACCCGTCGTTGATTCAGGAAAGTTGGGATATGTTCGGAAGCACATGGGTAGCAATACTGAGGGATAGCCTAAGTTCGGGCTACATCCTTTGGGCTTGGAGAGTTAGTAGGGTCGCGTTCATTCCCAAACCAGGGAAGTTGGATTATGTTGACCCTAAAGCTTACGGCCAATCAGCCACGCGTCCTTCATGTTGAAGGGCTTAGAGAGGTTGGTGGACCTTTTCTTAACGGAGGATTGCGACATAAAGAGTACCTTTCACGGGAACCAGCATGCCTATTTGGCGGGGAGATCAACGGAGACTGCGCTCCACAATTTGGTGGGGAGAATTGAACACACGTTGGAGTCTAAAGAGCACGCGCTGGGATGCTTCTTCGATATTGAGGGGGCTTTCGACAGCGTGGCCCATGATAGGATCAGAGTGTTATTGGAGGAGAGGGGCGTGAATGAGACCCTGGTTAGATGGATAGGCAACCTCCTAACTTCGAGGATTGTCTATTCTCGTTTGGGAGTTGCGGAGAGAAGGGTGAAAGCCAGTAGGGGCTTTCCCCAAGGTGGGAGTTTGCACCTCACTTGTGGTGCCTCATCGTTGATGAGCTACTTTGGGAGATGAACCGTAGGGGATTTTACCTGCAGATGTATTCCGATGATGGGGTAATCTTAATCACAGGGAAGCATCTGAGTGTGGTGAGTGACTTGATGCAGTCGGCGTTATCTTACGTGGAGCAGTGGTGAGGGAACTATGGCTTGTCCGTTAACCCGGACAAAAGTTCTTTAGTTCTATTTACTAGGAAGAGGAAACTGGAAGGGCTTAGGAGACCTAGGCTCTTCGGTAAGGAATTGCAAATTTGCAGAGAGGTTAAATACTTGGGGGTCCTCATCAACAATACTTTGAATTGGCAGGCTCACATTGAGTAGGTTTGTGAGAAGGGACAGAATGTTTTCTGGCAGTATAGGAGATTAGTAGGTAAGACCTGCAGAGTTAATCCCCGAGGTATTCACTGGATTTACGAGAAGTTGGTGAAGCCAAGGATACTCTGTGCCGCAGTGGCATGGTGGTCTGGCTCCTTGGTGGGGAGGAATAGCAAGAAGCTAATCAAACAAGGCCTGTTTTGCTATTACTGGCGCGATGAGAACGACACCGACGGTGGCGTTGGAGATGCTGCTGAGGCTAACCCCTCTTCAGTATGTGGTAGTGGGAGAGGCGATGAAAGGGTACCTCAGAATGAGGTGCAAGGGAGAATGGGTGAGAATCTTTTGGTGGGATCACACTAGGATCGAGGATGAGATTTGGCGAGTGAACCGATTTCTGCTATCTAAACTCGATGAGACGAGCAAGAAATGGGGATTTGAGAGAGATTATGAGATCACTATTGGTAGTACAGGGGATGATAACCTCATGAGGCCAACGGTGTCGGGTACAGCATTATTCGCTGCTATTCAGACGGCTCTAGACAGAAGGGCACTGCCCTGTCAGGGGCGGGAGCATGGTTTCAGGAGTTGGATAGAGGGAGTTCGGTGGGTGGTTTGGCCACGGTTTTTCAGGCAGAGGTGGTGGGCATTATTGAATGCTGCCACCTGGTGGGGGAGTGGCAGGGAGAGTTCAAGGAAGTGCGGATTTTCTCGGATAGCCAGGCCGCACTAAGGGCTTTGAGTAAGCCTTGGTGGAGTTCGAAATTAGTGGGAGAATGTCGGAGGAAGCTCAATGCTTTAGCTCGGAGGGGTACGGTGCGCCTCTATTGGATACCCGGATACGCGGGAATAGAGGGAAATGAGAGGGCAGATCAGTTGGCCAGGGAGGGATCATCTCAACCATTCTGTGGTCCTGAACCAGCCCTGGCTGTCACAATGACGTTTCGTGACAAACAGATTAGACTCTGGGAGACGAGAGTTTTGGAGAAACGCTGGGGGGACACGCAGGGGTGCCTCCAAGCCAAAAGATTTGTAAAGACAAGTAAGCAGGGAACTTCGGAGTATCTCCTGTCCCTCAGAAGGACAGGTCTGAGTACTTTGGTAGGGATAGTGACTGGATACACTTGGGACGTCGAGTCACTTGTTTAATATAGGAAGGACGTCCAGTCCCATTTGTCAGAACTGCGATGACGGAGTTAGGGAAACGGTGTACCACTACTTATGTCAGTGTCCCCGTTTCGCTGGAAACTAGGTTTCGCGTATTTGGGAGGACATCACTCTCACAGGATTGCCTGGGCGAGTTGGAGTTTAGGGATATCTTGGGATATGTAGATTAACCGGTAAGCCGGGGAGATTAATTAAGGAATATGGTGATATCGGGGGGGGGGGGGGGTAAAGGCCACATAGGCTTAGGTCCCACGCCATTAGGCACCCGATCAATAATAATAATAATAATAATAATAATAATAATAATAATAATGGTAAAAGGTTCTTCGATTTTTTATTTTTAACCTACGCTCTTCACACACACACACACACATATATATATATATATATATATACCATTGTCTAAAAACCACTTTTTTTTGGGAACCCTTCAAACGGATATTTTCGGTGAAAACTCAGTATCGAAAATTTCGCACGATTACAATACTTCCTCTTACTAGGAATTAAGAGCATGTAAACAAGTAATAAAATAGTATTGATTTTATTAGGACAATCGCTACTAACACAGAATTATAAATAATCAATTTATGAAATACGTATATTTAATGGAATGATCTGAACGGTACATTACAAAGTTGTTTTTATTGATCGTAAATACTACAGAGATTGATGTAAAAACATTGTTTGCTTTACCGTTGCTCTTTATAAGTGAAACAAAAAGGTTTACATTATTTATGATTAACCGAAGTCGTTTACATTTAGAAAAAGAAATGTAAAGAAATATAACAAGTATATCCAACTACGAATTAACTTTTTATTTTACTTTCACAAAAATAAATCAACCAATGAACCCTCCCCAATCACACCCCCCCTCCCAAACCTTAAAACACCTTAATAAGTACTATTATGAACATTGTTAGAAATATAAGTTTTCTATTTTATCATAAAATCGTTAGATTCAAAATTAATCACACTCTATTTTCACCAAAAACAACACAGTGAATATAAAATTCAAATTGAAAGGAGTTAGAACTTTGAAGTTATGATTCTACCATCATTGGTTGAACAAACATCACAAGGAAAAGAAATGAAGTCTATTCTCTAGGGAGCCATAGAGCTAGAGAGCCAGGGAATCATTCTTATTATATAATGTCCATAGCCCTGACTGGTGCACGGTAAAAATAGAGTTTATTCCCATCGCGCCCAAATAAGCGCGATACTCTTATCAATATATTTGATATTTTGATTGTTATATATTAAAACCAGTTAATGGCAAAGCTGATCGGAGCCCGTAGTTTTACAGGGAGGATACAGTCTAACTTATTTGGTGAACTTTTCAATAAATTTCAAGATTATTTAGTCAAACATTATTAATTCAATTAATGTAGTTTTGTTTTTGTTCAGCATTACTTTAACGAGATTCGTTTCAATCAGCTTTTATTGTAATATTATTTGTAATAAGTTCTTAGAATCTTCAATTATTTTAGTTTTAATTTATAATGTAATTATTCTGTTATATTAACTATATTAAATCATATTATGTTGATATGGTATAATAGTTGATATTGTAATAGAGTATTTCTTACCCAACAAATTTCTAACGAAAATTAACAGCATTAAATATGGAATAGGATCTACCACGAATAAAATTATAGGAACGGACAATTCGATTAGCAGAGCGATAACATGTTCAGAGAGGTTCAGGGAATGTAATGATATAGAAATGGTACAAGAGTATTTTATTTAAAAGGTAATCTTCTTTGCTTAAATACACTCGTATTGCCAGACGACGATATACTGGGGGATGTGCGGGGCAACCTAGACTTCGTCCTCACGGGAATCGAACCCTGAATTCTCGTACCAAAGGTGAATACGCTAGCCACACTACACGCCAAAAAAGGCGTGAGAACTTTTTAATAATTTATAAATATTATCTAACTCATTTTATTTTGCAGAATGTGCATTATTATTATCATTTCTTTTTCCATTTCAGCAATCGTCTATTTTTTTGCCTTTCTTCTTCTCTACTCGATGTACTTGAATTTTTTTATTTATTTATTTTTCTTTTATTTTATATTTTCTGTAAACTTAAAAAATGCATAAAATTGTATAGATTTTTTTTACAATAAACAATAAAAATAACAAATATATTAGTTTAAAAAAAAAAGAAGAGAATGTTCAATTTTTAAGCCATGTAACAATGATCAATCAATCAATAAAGTTTGAACATCTCAACACCGATAGGTCCTCTAATCTTACAAGGATGATCATACGTCTTAATCCATCTTGAATGCCTAAATTACTTGCAGAATAATTTTTTTCTAGAGAATTGTTGCAAACACTAACTTTGGTAAATCGATCAAAATATTCGATTAAATTTCCGAAATTATGCAACTTCTTTTTTGGCAATGTTGCCAACAGTGTAATGCTAATTTGCTGATACATAAAATTATATTTAATTTATGATATTTGTTAGATCGAAATAAATATATATAGTGATATTTGCTAAACCGAAATAGGTAAGGTAATTTTATTTGAAATACATTGTTGTCTTAATTAGTAGATGATAATTGTTTAAAATTATTCACGAATTATCTCTTAAAAAAATATCAACATAGAAAAATGGAAATATACCAATAATTTGGTAGTGTACTTTTTAATAAGTGTTTTTGTTTAACATAAAGTACAACCAGCTTTAGGAACAACATCTTCTTCTTCTTATTCTTCCAGGCTGTTAAAGCTTGTCAGGCTCTGCGTGAAATCTGAAAAGAAACGTTCTCTTGGTGCAACATCCTCCCTTTAAGATATTCATGCAAATTCCAACTTGGTAGAATAATTTCCAGTGTACAAGAGGCGAGTCCTTTCTCCTTCTTCCACTACTTCATATCGAGCTCATTCAGTTTAAAGCTCTCTCACTTACTTTCACTTTAAAGAAATGACTTTTCCTCACATTAATGCAAATTTTAACAACTCCTCTTGTCCTTTTTACTTTACTTAAAATTGCTATTTTACATAAATTATAATTATGAAGCCTTGTCTAATGATTTAACAAAACAAAAAAAAATTGTTTTTAATTAGGATAAAAAAAAAAAAAATCGTTCAACTTTAGTGAAATCTAGCATCGATCATATTTTGCGACCTTCTTAAAAAAAAAAAAATTAATTAATTAATTTGTTAACAGGCAAAGAAATAGTTAAGTGGTTAAGTTTCTGCACGAGTGTATCGTTCACACATCTGATAACAGAGACTTCAGAAAACACACACACATTTCTTACATCAGATTATTGTCCCACAGAAAAACAAGAACCTTAAGCGAGGGCACCGGAAGAAGGGAAAGTGGCACAGCCATCATAGTGAGTGGAAGAAAGAAATGAGAGAAGAAAATAATAGTTTTGTAAAATAGTTTAGAATATTTTGTAGTTTGAAAAATCTAATTTTGTTAATATTTTAAATGTATCTGTGAAAAGTGCAGTGAAAAGAGTCAGGTACTGTAACTTGGGGTCATTGCTATTAGAGAAACAAAGGCGGAAGAACCCGCTAGGCCAACTCTTTTGTAAAAGAAAATCGCCCGCTAGAGAGAGCATTCCTTCAAGACAGTTGGTTGGAGACACTCAGAAGCAGAACACTTGTTTTTTCGCTCTCTCTAGTATCAGTGCATATTAATAAGATTTTGCAAATAACTTGTAGTCATTATTTTTTTAATAGAATATATTTATTGTTAGCAGTGGTGACTACTTTCTTATTACTAATACTTCTCTCTTAAACATATATACTTACAAGCCCTTTTACTAAACCGCTCGTGCTACTACAAACACAACACGCCAATAACATTTCAATAGCATTACGACATCATCCATCTTTATTACAATCTGAACTTGTAAATTCTAAATTGTGCATAATAACTTCTGATCAAAAAGCCAAGGCTATAATAGTTTTAAAGGCTCTAAAATACTGTGTTAGATCATAAGTAATGCTTAAATAGGCGGTCTGACGAAATCACGGAGTACCAGTGCACTGTGGCTATTAAACGTTAAACTGTTAAAGAAGAAAGGAGGCCCAGCGGTTACCGATGGGTTTTGATCTATTTTTATTTTTTTTATTGCAGGGCCGGTTAGATAGCACTTCTATCTTTCTGGACGAAGAAAGGTAGCTAAAAGGAAGCCATCTCATGAATTTAGGATTTTGTCATCCAAGAAACACTCATAGGTCTTATTTCTACTCGACTTTTAAAAAATTGGCATTAAAATTGGAATTTCTCAGGTTTGGTTTGGAATATACTAGAAGATCACTTATTCACTGAGGAAGAATATGCGTATTGAAATTAGGTCCTAATTATTTCTTAATTATACATTTTAGATCCAAAAGAATATATTCTCGCATTTATTAGCATTCCCCTCGGACTTTAACCCATTCATAACTCCAAAGAGATAAATCCATAATTTGTGCATTCATCTTTCTAAGTTATGACTGTAATTATTTATTTTCCTTTCTAGACGGTTTCATTAATCCAAATAAGTTAATAAAACATTTATATAAATATCTTACAATGAATTCCTGGTATCTATATAATTGTTTAAATAAATAATAAATTAATTTTAATTATTTAGTTTCTCATACAGTAGGCTTCGGGAATGTGGGTTATAATCAGTTGGCTCTAATATGAGACAACATTATAAATTTGTTTTAATTTAATTATTGAGTTGCGATATAAATTATAGAAACATACATACTGGACTTGAGATATTTGAGTGTTAAGAAATAGTTTGTTGGTTAAAACTAGTGCCATTACCACCAATCCGTACAGTATAATGCCAGTTCACAAACAGGGGAAAAGGCGATCGAGTTATTTTTTAAGTTTATTTTTTCTCTATAATTATTATACAAAGGATAAAAGAAATAAAATGGCATCACCCTAAATATTGTGCAGAAAAGAAAATTGACTTTCTATCATTTACTCTTTTTTTTTATAAATATTTCATATAGGAAAATAAATCTGTTATTACTTTCTCTAATTTTCCGTTAATATAATTATAAAATTAATACATTTTTTCAACTTGTGATTTTTACTGACATTACTCCCTAACTAAAAATATAATAGGTGGTTAAGGTAATCCATGATGGCTTCCTAGACAAAGGAGATTGTACCAGAAAGTGATTCCATTATAATCCAGATGCCAGTGACTAACGAAACTTTCAGGCTTTATAGGTCGACATTCCTCCTTATACTCACTTACTCATGGGAGTCCTGGATACTGATTAAGCATAAAAGAAGAAAACAACTGAGATGAGGTATTTGAGGAAGATAGATGGGAAGACAAGAAGGGACAGGGGTTCTTAATGCCACAACAAGATCTAGCCTCAATATTCAGCCAGCAGAAGAAATAATAGAAGAAAATTGACTGCGCTGGTTCGGGCATGTTTTACGGATGTATCCCGACAGAACGGCTAGAATGGCACATGAAGCACAGTAGAGGGACCGAGAGGAAGAGATACACAGCAATGCATGTGAGAAGAGGGCGGAAAAGAGGAATTGCGTGGGAGGATAGGAGAACTTTGGTGGAGGACAGAGAAGGTTGGAGGAAAAGGTACAAGGTCATATCTACAGCCGAGTTATTCGCTGTGTACAAAGCCCTAGAACATATTCGGAACTACAATGAACCTAAGAAATATACTCACTGGAGATGATAGGCCATCGGGACTCCAATAGTTTGTTGATTCAGTGCATACATACGCTCTTGGAACTATGCCTACGCGAAAATAACGAAGTCTCCTTTATTTGGATTCCTGGTCATGTGGGGGTAAGAGATAACGAATCTGCCGACAAAGTTGCTAAAGAAATGGCATCAATGACTTGTAGAGACGAACGTGTCCTTGCAGTCGATTGGAAAGCTTTTCTAAAAAAACAAAATCTTTCCAACTGGGAAAAGGAATGGCAATCAGTGCAGCTGTCAAATAAACTAAGGAATATCAAAGAGTACCACAAAGAAATGGTCAACCTCAAATCGAGAGTCTCGACGAGAAGAAGTTGTCCTAGAGAGAAGAGACTCGGTCACTCCATGTTGACACACAGCCACATATTCCGAAGAGAACCTCAGCCGGTATGCAGCGCTTGCAATACGACATTAATGGTCCCGCATATTCTATTGGAATGTTCGAAATATGTAAACGCGCGGGGAAAGTTAAATTTGCCGGCCAGTCTTACAGATGTATTAGGAGACAATGAGGGCAATATCAATAAGACTTCCGAATATCTTAGGGAGGTTCATCTATTTCATTTGTTGCGGAACTAGCTGTACATATGTATGTAGTATTTAGTTGTTTGCTGGTGTCTTGTGTATAGGTATTTATTTTATAAGTGGTATAAGGGAATAGATTGTGGGTTTGCTGTGGAAATTGTTAGACTGGTGGGTATGGATATGCATCCCGGATGAGTGCTTACGAATTAGAAACAGGTTCAAAGGACCATAGGTCTGTGCACCTTAAAAAAATCCAGAAAAAAAAAAATACAAGATGAAGGGAGGCTCACACCGCTAAGGCGGTAGAAGAGGCACACGATTATGATGATGATGGTGATGAAGAAGACAGTGTCTAGATCAAATTTCAATAACACATGAACTCGAAAAGTCACAGACTCCCCAGAATAGTACTAATATCAAAATTACTGAAGAATGTTTTAATTAAAAAACTGATAGGTTTAAAATGATTCCAAGTTAAATAATGTCGTTAGAGGGGGGTCGTGGATTTCCGAGAAAGTTCCAAAAAAACTTAAGAAACCTAAAGTCGCATTTATGATTAAACGATTGTTTTCAAATTTGATACTCTAGCAATGGTTTTATGTATATTCATATTGTATATATGATAGAGATATTAGACTGTAATGAAGTCATATTTTAAAGTGAAAGCTTAAAACATTTCAGCTCCACCAAAACTCCGCACACAAAACACTCCTTATGGAAAATTGTTTCAAATAAAAGTGACAAGGCATTTAGGTTATGTTTATAGCGTACTTTCGATTAATGGTTTTTTGACCTGAAAATTTCTGATCCGATGAGGTGATACTCAGGCTGAATATCAAGTTTGCACTTCTTACGCTTTTTCGTTTGTGTGTTATTTTGTTCTCTCTCCCTCTCTCTCTCTCTTTCACACACACACACACACACACACACAAACACACACACCCACACACATATGTATACGACTCATACAGTTTTAACATGCGCTACAAAATATTTTTTTCTTACTCAGGGGAACCTCAACAAAAACATTTCGCTGAAAACTCAGTATATTGACATTTCCGCAATAACTTTCCCTCACAGTTTAAGAGAAAGTAAATTATTTATAACTAAGAAGACACAACCATTTTACTGTGTTAATAGTAGTGAGATTATTGAGAAACGTTGGAAATAAATTTCCTCAACATCCTAATGACTCATCATCCCACTACACTTAAAGTTGTATTACAAGTCAATTAGTTCAGTTTACTCCAGTTACTCAATACTACTATCCCCAGATGATACCTCCTAACATATCCAATGTTTGACAGAAATTACCACATAAATACATATACCTAGGATAGTTCAGTTATACATACTCCATTCACTTATACCACTCACCTGATCTCTTACATCTTTACATTAACCAATTCATTGGTATAAGTATTCACTGCTGTATACACCGAATTCTGAAAGGTTTTTGATAATGTAAAAGATTATTTTGAAATTATCATGATTTATTACGCACTCTTACTCCTAGTATAATAGGAAGTATTGTAATCGTGCCAAATTTTCGATATCGATTTTTCACCGGAAATATATGTTTTGAGGTCCCCTGAATGAAAAAAAGTGGTTTGTAGCAAATGGTCTCTCTCCCTCTCTCTCTCTCGCTGTATGTATGTGTGTGCGTGCGTGCGTGTGTGTGTGTGTGTGTGTGTATATGTATGTATGTATGTATGTATACATGTGAACAGCATAGCTCAAAAACGAAAAACCGTAGAAAGTTGAAACTTGATATTCCGTTTAGGTATCACCATGGGATCTGACAGTACGCTATCTGTCAAAATTTCTCAACCGGAAGTACCACTTTACTCGTTGGTTTTTTTTTTTTACTTTTTTGCGATTTTCTCAAAAATGGCTTCTACGATTTCTTTAAACTTAGTATATCAACTATACATACAAAGACTACAACATTTATTTGAAACATTTCTCCGGAAAAATTTATTTAAGGGCACTTTTGGGTGAGGGGTGAGGGTAGGTTTTCATCTGAAGTGTCATTTTAGTTTCTTAGACAATTCTGCCATCTAAATAATGTTAATAAGAATTAAATATGTTGTTGAAATTCCGAGTTTGAAAAAAATCGGATGACCGAAAGTGCGTTTACTTTACTACTTTACTAATTGATTTTTTCACTTTTTTTTACGATTTTCTCAAAAATAGTCCTTAACGATTTTCTTGAAACTTGCCATATAAATTACACATACAAAGATCTATAACTTTTATTTATAACATTTCTCTGGGAAAATTCATTTAAGAACACTTTTAGGGGAAGGGTTGGGGTTATGTTTTCTCTAAAGTGCTATCATAGTTGATTATACAATTCTATCATCCAAAACAAACTTAATTAGAAATAAATTGATGGCCAAAATACCGAGTTTCAAGAAAATTAGAAAAACCGGAAGTGCGCTTTTTTATTGACTAGTTCTTTCAGTTTTCGACGAATTTCATTAGATTTGGTACTCAAATTTTAAAATTTGTCAATTACAATTTTGAAAACTGGAGAAAGCGAAAGTTGTGTGAGTGTTTCACAACAGATTTTTTTAATTTTTTTATTATCATTGATTATTCCACAAGAAATATCTGTTTTGAAACATTCCTTATTTATAAGGCTTCATTTGTAAACCGCAACAATAAAATGACTGAAATTTTATTAATGGTTTTTTTTATACAAATATTTAACCTTAGCTTCTCTCTGATGTTTGCTGATAAACAGCATACATATTTCACTTTCTGTTATTTTTACTTTTTACTGTTTACAATCATTAAACTAGAATTTACCCGTGCAGATTCACAATTCTTTTTTTTTTTATCACTTTCTCTTTCTGTGTTAAGCTTTTTGGAAATTGAGGTTTTAAAATACATTTTGAGGTCAAATACAATGGGAAGAAAAAGATAACTGCGTCTTCAAGCAATTTTTATTTTTATTTTTTATTTTAGGCGACTTTCACGGGACCGGCAACAGCAATTTTCTTTAAATTTCGCATACAACTTCACACACTTAGAACTATCATTTTTGTTTTGAATATTTTGGCGAAATAAAATTAACTTTTTTTTTTTAGATTCTGGATCCTAAATGCAAATTTAAGGTTTCGTCTAAATCAACGGTCTTTATAAACTTCTTATTGAATGGGTACCTTATTAAATTCAAAATACATATCGCACCTCCTCAAAAAATATATTCCCAAATTTTTATTTTGTCTTGTTACTTACTGTTTTGAAAAAATAGGTTTTGAGGTAACTAAGATAGAAAAAAATGTGTTTTTTTTAGCGAATAGTCTGTATGTGGTGTTTCCACGGGGAGTTCAATTCTGAGCTCCATGAGCTGGGATTAAAAGATTGCCCGAATTGCGAATGCGCTGAATGGGACACAGTGCATCACGTTCTCTTCCGATGTCCTCTCCTCGACGAGGCAAGAATCCATATGGAATTCAAGCTGAAAAAGTGGGGAGAGAAATGGCCGGGAGATTGTAAAGAATTGACAAAAAGTGTTATAAATTTTAAAGACTCTGTTGAGTTTGCTCGCAATGCGAAGTACTAGACGGATATGTAGAGGTCCGCCTCCACGTGGCAGGGATAGTAAATTGCCTACTATGTAGGCAAGGCTAAGTGACCATAGGCACCGGATTTGGCGTTATGCGCTAGTTAAAGTGGCCTGAAGCATATTCGAATTTTGTATGTGGTGTTTGTGTCTGCAGGTTTTAGAGAAATGTTTTTGTATGTGAAAAAATTTCTCTAAAAGGAAATAGCTGATAGCGCAAATTTAATATTCCATTCAGGTAGCCTGGTCAAGATAATAAAAAAGAAAAACTATGAAACCATTAACAGCCTTTAAAATTTTTTATTTAAATGTTACTGATTAACATTTCGTCATCTCCTTACGTTTCGGCATTTTATATGCCATTATCAAAAGTTTTTTTAAAAGAACAGTACATTATCTTGTTATGTGTTTTGGAGGTTTATTATTATATTGCTCTGGTTGTTCGAATATATGTATGCAAATTAGTTAAAAAAGTGAATTTTATTTTATATTAGTATGCTGCTTTTGTTAATAAGGTTTAATCTATTTTAAACTGAAATATGCATTGTATTTGGATATATTCCTTTTATATAATACTTAGTTTTTATAAATAACGCACCACGTGGTTCTGTACTGGTTTTTTAACTAAATGGATATGCTTTCTACTATTTTTTATATTTATATATATATATAGGCATTTTTATATATATAGGCCACGTGGTGCGCCATTTATGGAAACTAAGTATTATATAAAAGGAATATATCCAAATATAATGCATATTTCAGTTTAAAATAGATTAAACCATATTAACAAAAGCAGCATACTAATATAAAATAAAACTCAATTTTTTAACTAATTTGCATACATATATTCGAACAACCAGAGCAATATAATAATAAACCTCCAATACACGTAACAAGATAATGTACTGTTCTTTTAAAAAAACTTTTGATAATGGCATGTAGAATTCCGAAACATAAGGAAATGACAAAATGTTAATCAGTAACATTTAAATAAAAAAATGTTAAAGGCTGTCAATGGTTTCATAGTTTTTATTACAAAAACACAAAAACTCTATATACAGAATAAAAAAGAAATTGTGTGGACAACTCAAACGTTTTTGGATGAGTTTAAGTGGCTAGAGCATGTAAGGAAATGGGGAGCCACTTAGAGATGGAAACGAGATGGACCGGCATGCCATGGGAGAAGGAGATTGACGAGAATTTGGCGGTCAAGTAAACTGGACAGACTGAAATTTATACAAGCAACTGAGTGATTGGCAACCGATCACAAGGAGACGCCGTCCAAAGTAAAAAAAATTAGACTCAATCGTCTAAACTGATACGAAGTTTCGATCAAAATCTATCAACTAGTTTTCTGAATTCTTATTTCTCTCACCATCTTCTTGAAAACGCTCTAAACGATTATCAGTGACGCCTTTCTTTTAAGAAAATATTCTAATTGCAAATATATAGACACTAAATATATAAGACCACTTTTATTCAACACATTTTTCCGGAAAAGTTTGAATGAAGAGATCCTGGGGATTCTGTGACTGAATAAACACTAGTAGCGCTGCCCAAGCACCACGTGACAATGCCTGCAACTAGTCAGTTATTATATTCAGACGTCGTAAGAACAAGTAAACGTTTTCAAACCATCCTATATTTAAAAATCTGATGTGAAACACTCATACAACTTTCTCTTACTCCAGTTTTCAAAATAATTGTAATTGACAAATTTTATAGATAGTACATAAAATTTAATGAAAATCGTTGACATTTTTATGGAGAAAATAAAAAAAACTGTTCATTAAAAACGCACTCCCCGTTTACTAATTTCCTTGAAACTCAAAATTTTGGCAATCTATTTATTTTTAATTAATTTTGTTTAGATGGTTAGAATTGTAAATATAATCAACTATGATAGCACTTTAGAGGAAAACATAATACCCTTCCCTCAAAAATACTCTTAAATGGCTTTACCCCGAAAAATATTTCAAATAAAAGTTTCAGCTCTTCAGATGATTTGTTCACATAAGTAATTTAAAGAAAATCTTTGCAGCCGTTTTAGAGAAAATATCATAAAACAGAAAAATACGTTCCAGTAAAACGCTCACTTCCGGTTAACCGTTTTTCTTCAAACTCGGATTGATTTTAACAACATATTTAATTCTAATTAATATTATTTAGATGATAGCATTGTATAATAAACTGAAATAGCAAATTAGAGGAAAATCTACCCCACCTTTCCCCCAAAAGTGCCCTTAAATGAATTTTTCCAGAGAAACGTTTTAAATAAAAGATGTAGATCTTTGTAATTGTAGTTGCTGTGAGAAGTTTAGAGAAAATCGTTGAAGCTGTTTTTGAGAAAACCATTCAGTAAAGTAATACTTCCGGTCGAGCAATTTTTGTAGACAACTTACTTAATCAATCAATATCGAAGAAATCTATTTTTACCACACAGAACTTCGATTACGAATCGTTGCTGTGAACGTTCGTTCTAGGTCTGTGACAAAAAAAAAATCAATACCCTTCTCTCCAGTTATTAATCTCCTGGACACCATAATTATCTTTAAGGAAATGTTACATTTTTTTCTCGAATCGACATATACATTCCTTTACATAATTTACAGTCCTCACGCGTTGGTCTAGTGGCTAGCGCGCTCGCCTTTCGTTTCGATTCCCGTGAGGGCAAAGTTTGTGTGGACCCCCAGCATCGTGATAAAAAGTGGGAAGCTACAATTAGTAGCGCCCTAGGTAGCAAAGGTCGCGGAACTAAACGGCGTGGGAACTGCGGCGTGCTTACTACAAGCCCACCCATTCAAATTGCCATCTGGCAAAAGCCTTGACCCTTCATGGGCTGTGCGCCAAAAGTTTTTTTTTTTTAATTACGAAATTTACAATAAGCACATAAACGTTATAAAACTAAATGTTGAATGAATCTGCCTATCTCAGTGATAATGCTCGTCAGCATTATTACGAGCAAATTCTCCTTTGTGATAAGATGATTGTTTTGAGAAATATCTGGTTTGAGTACGAAAAATAGCGAGTGTTGTAGATATGTTTGTTTATGTGTATGTCTACGTGTGAACAAATAATTCATAAACCGTAGCAAGCTTGATATTTCCATTAGATGCAAGCATCCTAGCTGAGTTTAAGATACGTTAAAAATCCCGCTTCCAGACATACTTAGTTTATTCATTTTCAAGATATTGCCTAGAAAATAGCCAAGCGGATTTACTTAACATTTGCTTGATAACTAACATTCAAATGACTATCATTTTTATTTGTATTACATTTATCCAAGAAAATTTATTTTTGAAGGGAAGGAGAGAGGGTAGGTGCAAGTTATATGTTCTCCAAAATCACCGTTATATCATCCCAGTGATTTATATGCAATTCTACCATCAGTTTTTAAATAGAAACGATTAGAAGTTCAAGAGTGAAGAAAATGTAAGAATGAAGAAAATCGGTTAATTGAAAGCCATTGTACAAAGAAATAAAGAATAATCATCTTAATATTAAAGAGTTTTTTGTTTTTGGAAATGTCTCCAAAGATTCCATTAAACTTCAAATAACCTGAATATTTTTATTTAGGAAAAAACCCTTGAGTTTTTGGGTTCAGACCGTTTGCGTAAGGGGTTTGCCAGGCATTTACGATGAGCTTCTGCACAATCGTTTCATCTTGAAAGCTAATAAACAATACATAAGACCATCCTCATAAAAAAAAAAAACAATATTTTTTAATTTAATAAACACTACATAACTGTTGAGTAATCTAAGTCTGTAAATTTGTAATTATACCAACTTAGACATTCATATGAACTGTAAATTAAATTTATTCGTAATTTATCCCCTCCAAGCCTCCAAGTTTTGATAGATTCTAGCCCATAATGTGGTTCATGTTTTTCTTGCCTTTAACAATCTCATCCATGTTAGAGATCCATTAGTACCAAAAAATGTATTAGTATGAACATATTAACTGCTCACGTATTGGTCTAGTGGCTAGCGCACTCGTCTTTCGTGCGAGAATTTTGAGTTCGGTTCCCGTGAGGGCGAAATCGGTGTTGACCCAGGATCGTGATAAAAAGTGGGAAGCTACAGTTAGTAGCGCCCTAGGTAGTGAAGGGCCGGAACTAAACAGCGTGGGAACTGCGGCGTACTTACCCCACACGCCCTCTATTCAAATCGCCGTCTGGCAAGCCTTGGCCCTTCGTGGGCTGTTGCGCCATAGGGTAAGAACATATTGTGATGTGGTTTCTACTGACAAAAAATTTTGGAACTTGGTTTTAGAATCGTATGCGGCATTTTTAGCTCTGCTGTCATCCCACGTACTATAATTCTTAAAATATCCTGCCTGTTACATTATTCCTGTAGATATACTCTACTGGTACATTTTCTATTACATCCTCTATTTCTGATGATTTCGGATCAACTTCATCTCGATATTTACTAACGCAGTAAATCTTAAAACATAATCAGTTACTTGTTTTATCTACAATTACGGTTATACTCTTTATTGTAAAATTTGATTGAACAAAACTAATACTGTGTAATATGTATTTCGTATACACATCCAGTAAAGCTTTTAATTGTTTGTTATTTCCATGATAAGACGGGTCTTTAGCACTTATCATCGGCCTCATATACTGATTATGAAGCAAATGAGACTCCTCATTATTAGACCGAAACCACCACCAACAATTACATTGTCCGGATTACTGAATAATGTTGATAAAAACAAATTTTTGGATAAACAAATCTCCCGTACAAATCTCGCCTTAACTTACATTATTTCCAGCGATAATATTTCCTCTATCTCAAAACCATGTTCATCTGTGTCCGAAGTATCGATAACGACCGTAAGAAGTTTCTTGAATAAGGATGCCACCGAAAACCTGAAATTTTTTGTAGCAATTTAAAAGTTTTACAAGAGTTAAAAAAAGCCTCATCACGAGATGGAAAATGATTACTAATTGTAATAACCGGAACATGACATTGATATAATCTATCTTCATAGTATTTTCTTCTGATAAGTACAGACGGTGTCACAAAGCTAATAATAACTTAAGAAATTCTGTATTAAAAATCATCAATACAAAATTCATCTATTTATAATCACCGTGTGTTCTATAACAAAGGATAAAGACGACCACAACAATATATTCTATTACCAAGTCTTGAAGTGAATAATGCGCACTGAAACTTTTACCTACACCGGAACCACCACGTATAAGTATACAAGTTTCCCTTTATACAGGTAGCCAGTTGTACGAAAGGGGATACAAAATGTCTATACCATTCATAAAATTCTAGAAACCAACTAATTCTTAATTGAGAATAATGCATAAATTGCAAAAATCTATAAAAGTTCGTATGTTCACCTGTTAGAAAAGAAGCGGGGCCACTTACTCTTTTGGTGTTTTCAGTGATTTCTAAAGACACCACTGACGCAAACTTAACCCAGAAACTCAAGTAATTTTCATGAAAATGGTCGAGGGCACATTTTATTTACAATATGTTTCTCGAAAAATTGTAATTTTTTTTTTTTCAAGTTACGGGTAAATATGAGTAAAAGTGAATGTTCCCTTTTCATTTATGTAGCTTGGGTGCGTGCGAGTAAGTGAACATATTGTAACGTTTTTCTTTCTAAACTAGCTAGTGCAACTAGTTTTAAGCGGGGTTCGTATAGATAAAATACTCTAAACTTCAATAAAGAAAGCACCAATTTATTGTTATACACAATAAATTACAAAAAAAACAACACTTAATAATAATTACTTCACAGTTTAAACCAAAAAACTTAACTTTGTTCACTTTTTATACACTTTTCACAAACTAGTGACTTCGTTTGTAACTGGAAAACCACTGCAAAACTCTCTGCGGTCCCACTATTTATACCGGTGGATAATCTTCTCAATCCTTCCGGAAAAAAACTAGAGCGTGTCGCCAGCGCTTCCTAAAGGGCACCAAGAGAAACTGAGATTCCTACTTCGTCTCCTAGATGGCACCACTGGCTGCGTTTTAATATGTTTTATAGTGAGTATATTTTATATAAAAAGTAGCTAATCATTTTCTGGAGTTTTAATTATTATTTGTTATTTCAATCAGTGTTGTATTTGTAATGGAGTTGATGAGGAGAGAAATTGGGATTGATTAATTAGACGAGATATGGAGACACTGTTATAATATAGCTATAAGCTTACACAAACTGCACTGGACTTGTAATGATTGTATATAATAAAGGGTCAGAGAGTAGAGTTATGTCACGATGTGATGTATATGGTTGAATCTGATAGATTGATGTGTAGATCTCTCACTGGCTTATATACAGGTTCTCCCCACTCTAGCCTGCTTATCAGAGAACACCAGAGAGAGTCTGTTTTTTCTCGGTTGGGCTTATGTTCTCTCCCTTGCCGTTACATATTGTATTTGACTATAAAAACAGATTTTTTGTTTAAGGACCAATCAGTCTATAGTCATTAAGGAACCCAACCTTCCCCACATTATAAACAGGTTTTTATAGTCAATACAATACAATACTGGTTGAAATAAAAAAAACAATTAAAACTCCAGAAAATGATGGCTACTTTCTATATAAAAATATATACTCACTACAAAACATATGTTCATTTAATCGCACGCACCCAAGCGACACAAATGAAAAGGGAACATTCACTTTTTACATATTACGTTTTCACAATGTTCTGCGGTATTGAGATTTGAATACACTATTGATATATACTTTGTAGGCAATATAAGGTTGAGTAAAAATTCCAGTTCTGTATTACTTTCAATTATAGATTGTAATTTCAATTATAGATTGAGAAACAATTTCTCAATTATAAATTGTAGTAATGTTTCATTCCGAATTTTTAGATAAAAGAACAAATATGTCCAAAAATTTTCCTTCCAAAAACAAAATAACCATAATTTTAGGGCAATATGGTGCGAAGAATTCAATTAGATTATTGTACTTACTAGTTCAATGGTACCATTTTATGTATAAAAAGATGAAAGTGAAAACTTTTAATTCATTTAAAGAAACCATTCTTTACACTTGGCAAGTATTAATTATTCCTTTGAGGAAAATATTAAGGAAAAATAGAGTACTATTTTTATAGATAGATTACATTTAGGTATATGAATTCACGCCACTTTTTTTCATCTCTTCACGTTTGGTTTTATACAAACTTATAAATAAAACGTTAATATGAAACTATGTTTTTGTCCCAGTTTATTTTTTAAAGTATTAAAATAGCATGAAAACTTATATATACATATAACTGATGTTTTTTTTTTTTTTTATTTTTATTTTTATTTTTATAAACACACTTTGTTTATGTGAATCGTTAGCAAAGTGGTTATGTAAATGAACTGCTTAAGTTTATGTTAGAATCATTTCTACTTTCAGCGTTTTTAATAACTTTATTTATATACAATATTTCTATTAGAAAAGTGGATAAGTTATAGTGAACACATGATTTAATAAGTAATTTACCCTAAATTCATCAACTTTACAAGAAAAATATAAATCTGTTTGAGAAATCAGATTAATTATATATAATATATATATATATATATATATATATATATATACAGTTTCTGTTGCTGTAAATTGTGAAAATTTAAAAAATCTGGTGTGAAACACTCACACAACTTTCTCTTACTCTAGTTTTCAAAATTGTAAATTGACAAATTTCATAGTTTATATACCAAATTTGATGAAAATCGCTGATGTAGGTTGAAAACTAAAAAAAAAAAAAAAGTTCAGTAAAAGCGCACTCCCGGTTTACTTACTTTTTTGAAACTCGGAATTTTGGCCATCTATTTATTTCTAATTAATTTTGTTTGGATGGTAGAATTGTATAATCAACTATGATCACATTTTCCCAGAGATAGGTTTCAAATAAAAATTGTAGATCTTTGTAAGTGTAGTTGATACACCAAGTTAAAGAAATCGTTGGTGCCTTTTTGAGAACAATCGCAAAAAAGTGAAAAAACAAAAACTTCAGTAAAGTGGTACTTTCGGTCGAGTAATTTTTACAGATAACGCACTGTCAGATCCTATGGTGATACCAAAGCGAATATCAAGTTTGAACTTTCTGCGATTTTTCGTTTTTGAGCTATGCTGTTCACATACATACATACACCACACACCACACACACACACACACAGACCATTTGCTAAAAACCACTTTTTTGGTCTCAGGGACCTCAAAACGGATATTTCCGGTGAAAACTCAATATCGAAAATTTGACACGATCACAATACTTCCTCTTACTAGGAGTAAGAAAAAGTAAAAAAATATGTATACAGAAATAGGGAAATGGAAATAATTGATTGATTGTACGGAAATGATTAGAGTGATCTTTAAAACTAAAAAATTATTTACTTGCTCTAATTTCGAGAACTAATGAAGGGCCCCTTCTTTAGAGGCTCTGTAAAATTAATATATAAGTGTTGAAATCACAAGTTACACGAAAATGGCATTTTACAAATAAGCCAAAGGACGCAAACTTAGAGGAAGCTATTGTGATCGTGCCAGATTTTCGAAACTGAGTTTTCACCGGAAATACACGTTCTAAGATCCGCTAGGTCCAAACAAATGGTTTTTAAGAAAATGATCTGTATGTGTTGAAAAGAATATCACAAAAACAAAAATTGCAAACTTAAACTTGGTATACCGTTAAAATACGAGTAATACCACCGCACACAAGAAGATTTCGGCAAAATCCATCAACCGAAAGAGCAACTTAATTTAATTTTTTGAGTCTTATGTAATTTTGTAGAAAACAGCTCCAACAATTTTCTTTGAACTTTATATATTATCAACACAACACATACCAAGAGCTACAAATTTTATTTGATACATTTCTCTGGGAAAATAAATTGCAATAGCTCTTTAGAGGGTGGGGTTACGGTTTTCTATAAAGAGCTTTTTCAGTTTACTATGTTAATTCTATCCTCTAAATAATATTAATTAAAATTAAATATGTTTTCGAAATCGCCGAGTCTGAAGAAAATCGGGTGACCGGAAATACGCTTTACTGAAACTAGTTTTTACTATTTTTCTTCAAATATGTTATAAATAATTTAAAAAAAAAATGGTATTCAAATCGTAAGGCTTAAAAATTAGAATGAGATATTTGTACGGCAATGGCTAGAGGATTTTTTAAAGAAAAAGAATTCTTTGTTGCTCTACTTTTCGGGTACCATTGGTGCCCTACTTCAGGAGCTCTTTAGGGTAGGAAAGGAATGAAAGTTGAGGCTGAAATCGTTTTTTTTCAACATTAAATACTAACTATACATACAAACAGCTACAACTTTGATTTGTATTTCTTCAGGAAAATTTATTTAAGGGCCACTTTAGGGTGAGCGGTGGGGTTATGTTTTCTCTAAAGTGCTATTTTTAGTTTATTATACAATTCTATCATCTAAATCTAAATAATATTAATAAGAATGTAATATATTGTCGAAATCTGAGTTTGAAGAAAACATGGCATGACCGGGGATGTGAGACTTTACTTAATAGGTTTTTTACTTTCTCTTACTCCTAGTAAGAGGAAGTAGTATTGTAATCGTGTCAAATTTTCGATATCGAGTTTTCACCGGAAATATCCGCTTTGAGGTCCCCTAAGTCCAAAAAAGTTGTTTTTAGCAAATGATCTGTGTGTGTGTGTGTGTGTGTGTACGTGTATGTATGTATGTGAACGGCATAGCTCAAAAACGAAAAATTGTAGAAAGTTCAAACTTGATATTCCGTTTAGGTATCACCATGGGATCTGACAGTACGTTATCTGTCAAAATTCCACGACCGGAATACCACTTTACAAGTTGTTTTGTTTACTTTTTTGCAATTTTCTCAAAAATGACTCCGACGATTTTCTTCAAACTTGGTATATCAACTGCACATACAAAGATGTACAACTTTTATTTAAAACATTTCCTGAAAAAGTTCATTTAAGGGCACTTTTGGGGAAGGTTTAGGGCTAGGTTTTCATCTAAAGTGCTATTTCAGTTTATTGGACAATTTGCTCATCTAAATAATGTTAATTAGAATTAAATATATTGTTGAAATTCCAAGTTTGAAATTTATCGCATAACCGGAAGTGCGTTTACCTTACCACTTTACTAAATGATTTGTTCACTTTTTCGCGATTTTCTTAAAAATGGCTCCGATGATTTTCTTGAAACTTGATATATGAACTACACATACAATGATCTACAACTTTTACATGAAACATTTCTCTGAGAAAATTCATTTAAGGGCACTTTTATGGAAGGGGTGGGGTTTTGCATTTTTCTAAAATGCTATCATAGTTGAGTATACAATTCTATCATCCAAACAAAATTAATTAGAAATAAATAGATGGCCAAAATTCCGAGTTCAAGACAATTAGTACACCGGAATTGCGCTTATACTGAACAGTTTTTTTCAGTTTTCGACGAATTTCATTAAATTTGGTACACTAACTATTAACATTTGTCAATTATAATTTTGAGAACTGGAGTAAGAGAAAGTTGTGTGAGTGTTTCACACCAGATTTTTTTTATTTTATTTTAAGGAGGGGTTAAAAATAAAAGTTTTAGAACCTTATTCAGAAGTAGACAGCCTTAAAGGAAATCATAGCAACATTCAGTAAAAGTGGGCTTTATATTCATAGATTTTGTTCATACTCCGAATTTTTTTTTAAAACATACAAATACATTTGATCTTAAAAAATGTATAGATGAAGAAATGATCTACGAAAAAAAAAAGACAGTTTATAGGAATTTAACTGTCAGCATCAGTTAGAACTTTTAAAATGAATATTCTTTGAAAAATCATTCAAATAAAAGTTAAATCTTTAATAAAATTTATAAAAATTTGAACAATTTTCGAGGGAAATCAGATAACCGGAAATACTTATTCAGTAATGTGGTAATCCACTTGGGCTACTTTTAACTAAAACATTATTTACATTATTTGTTTAAAACCAAGTATCAAGTTTGCAACTAGCAATAAACCACCTCGGGAGACTTTCATTGGTTACGATATTGCCACTGCGCAAGGGAAGGGATTAGCTAAGTGGTTAGCGCGTTGGACTACAACACGGAGGTCCCTGGTTCGTGTCCAGTGCCACGCTTAAATTTTTTTCTTCCTAGAAGCCTCTGCAGCTCATTGCTCGGTGATGGACAATTAGGAGGCCGGCAGTGCACTGAGAAGGCTCTGGACGTTAATTATTATAGATGCCCCTTAAATTAGAAAAAAAAAAAAGTATGCAAACTTTCTGCATTTGAGTCATCCACTATTAACCATCCACTGCGCAAAAAAATTCTTAAAATTACGAAATCATTGTTTCTGCTGTAGAAGAATAAGAAAAGTAGATGATCTTTTTTAGGTTTCCATCGTCATTTTCGTCAAAAATAAACTAGTAGATTTTCCGGGTGGTTCGTTTAAAAAAAAAACCAACGTTTCGCCCATGTTGCGATGAGCCTCTTCAGGACTGTTTACACCTTAAAAGCCAATAAGGAATGTCTTAAGTGTTTTTCAGCAAAATAGATGTTTAAGTTTTATAGACGGTTTTATGGAGATAACCATATACAAAAATAGATTAATATATACGAAATGGAAAATAACTATGAAAGAAATTTAGTGCTTTATGTCATGAGATAAAATTAGAATTACAGTCAAAATGGTGGGGAGGGGAGGGGTAAATACATAAATATTATATGTTGTGATCTTTTAACAATAAATCTATTGTCTAATTGTTGAACTTGTTCGTCTTTACAACAAAGAAAAACCTAAACTGTGAACTTTAAAGTGAAAAAAACAAGTACGCCATTTTTAAAAATACGTAAATTTTACTATGTAGTTTTCCAAGAACAATAAAAATGTAATAAATCTTTTTATTTTTTAAACAAAATCTATTTATAGAATCTAAATTTTTGTTAAGAGGAACATTTTTTCATAATAGGCGATTGAATAGATATTTTTAAATTACTTAATCAGAACTTTTTTTTTTTTTTTTAAATAAAAAGAATGACAATATGTTTTGTGTTGATTTTTCACAACATATAAGTGTAAACGAGTTGCGAAATAAACATTAACATTTTCTCTTGGAGGTAAAAGTAAAAATATTGTGATGTTGACAAATTTTAGATATTGCGTGTTTTCACTATAAACTGATCACGGAATGCGAAAAAGAATTTTTGTTTTTGTTTGTAAAAGTCGCATTTTTATGAATGTATGTATGTTTTTTGGGAAAAATTTATTTTGAAAAGTAATATGTGTGACTTTTTGCCGTTAGGTGTTTTGGTGAGGAGAGGGTTAGTCACATATAGCTAGCTAAGCTTCATCACAACCAGTACGTATCCCCACAACCAATCTCAGTTATAAATAAAGTTAAAGCTAAGTTAACGTTAACAAAAATTCTATATTTTCAGGCAAATGTATTAATCATTATCGCAATAGTCGCATTAAGAGAAAGTCGTGTTGGCTAGAAAGACAGGAAATACTCTTGATGAGTGGAGCACTGTTTTCCACGATGAAGTTTGTGCTATTCTCTGGTGTATATTGGATGAGAAGGTGCGCAACACTAATTTGAAAGGTGTTTGTATCCTCTTGGATAGTCAGGCTGCGTTAAAGGCGCTGAGTTCATGTGTTCTCACTTCCACATGAACTTACTTCCTTGTTTTAAAAGCCTGGAAGAGCTTTTTTCCCTAAAAAGATGTGCTTCTAGCCTGGGTACCAGGTCTTAAGGGAATTTTCGGAAATGAGGAAGTGGATAGGTTTGCTAAATTAGGCGTCTCTTTACCTTTCATTGGACCCGAGGTGGTGTTTCTTTCTGACAACTTTCTGCCTATCTTATCTTAGATGCTCATCCCAGACAGAGCTTTGTAGTGAGAGGGTGGTTTCTTTCACGGACCACCCTCAGGCATCTGGTTGATTTCCTCACTGGGAATTGCGGCTTATGGACACACAATGGGGCTCATGCCTGATCCCTTTGGTAGAGTTTGTGAGACGGAAGAGGAAACACCCATACATCTCATGAGCGACTGTTTGGGCTGTGGGGAGATTAGGTTCCGGACCTTTGGCCGGAACAAGATGTCGGTGCAAAAGCTTTGGCTATGTTCTTTTTAAGGTTGTGGTCCGATTTATTCGGAGTGTAGTAAAACTTAGATAGGTGACATTCGGGCCTGGAATTTTGTTCCAGACCCGGTAGTTGTTATTCTTTTAGGGCAGCTATAAGGGCCCATCATGGAGGCTTTGGATAGCGTAGGTTTAGCTCTTCCTTCCCTTGAATATTAATAGACAAAATATACAACTAGAAAGTCCTTAAAAGGAAAAAAAAAGCTAAAGAAAAGAAAATTTCGAAAATGCTTCCTAAGTTAAACACTTGACGATATTTAGGTCCTCACTCTCTTTGTTATATATCAGACGATGTAAAGTTTATTAAAAAGAAAATATCAAATGACTGAAACGTACATTAAGAGATAAAGAGGGGTTGTAGATATCGTGTTTTCACCATATATATTCATCGTGTTTTAATTAATCCAAATAATTTTTTGGTTGTAAAAGATGGAATATTCTTAGCCTCCTGGCGGATATCTTAGCGAAATAGGATGAAATACACACACACACACATTCCCCCAACATTCACCTCATTACACGTGAGTAGATACCACATGGTTAATGTGTGCATTTTCTTGAGACTAGGGGACTCTCACGCTCATGCGGTCCAGGACAGCCTGGAATGAGGGCTCACCAAACAATTGTAAACTAATATAAATAACTTACTACTGCTTTTTATTACTATTGAGATATAATATTTGAGGGGTCTCTTGCCTCCAAGAAGTGACGACAAATTATCTCGCCTTCCAGAAAGTTCTTTTAATAGCTGCGTTTTTGACACTTCTTTCTTTTCTTTGAGGCCAATGCCAAAGCTAAATATTGGAATTTCCATCCTTAGATCCTCGAAAAATCAAGAATAAGAAAATCATTAGGTGCAGGTTTGAGCTCGCATATTACCAGTACGAAATTATACATCGACCTGGAAAGAAGAATGAAACTCCCGATAGATTTTCAGGAATTTGCTCTTCAATTGGTGGAAATCTATCTACGCTAAAATGTCGTGGCCCTGGAGAGACAAGAATGTATCACTGGGGGGCGAAGTAAGAACATTTCTCTTTACTTTGAAGAAATGCATGAAGTTACTGCACAGAAGTTAAGTTATGGTTTTAAGAAGCATGAAGACCATCTTATCAAGGCCCTCAACCTTTCGAGAGAATTAACATAGGCTTCAAAGGCCACTTGTCATCATCTTCTATAAAATAAATCGTCATCTTTTTAATCTTGTTCATGATTATTTATGTTTTCCTTTCGCTCTTCCTTGCTCTGATATGCCTGCTAAAACAGTTATATAAAAACTGAAGAAACATTTCTCTCTATCGGGAGTTTCTGCATATCTATACTCTGATAGAAGTTCCAGCTTTATATTGCAGGAACTGAGGTTTTTCTTTGTGTCCTGGGTGTAGTTATTAGCAGGATTACAGCGTATAGTCCTCAGGGTGTTGGTCACAGAACATTACGCTGGAATAGTTTAAAAAACAATTAGACTTAATTAATAGGACATCGCCAAGTGGGAAGAAGTTTATCAAGAAGCTTTACTCTTCTAAGAATGTTAACTTCTCTCGGAGATCTAGTAATGATATAGTGACACCAACATGGACTTATGACGATACAACAACCTGTTAGTTATTTGAAATACAACCCTCTGGTTGAGGAGGTGACGCTTTTAGAAGTAAAACCTGAATGCTCTTTCGTTAGACTAAAAGACGGGAAGAAAACAAACTGTGCCTCTAGGCATCTCGCACCCATCACTTTCAAAGTATCAATTCCTTAAGAACAGAAGCAGATCACTTTAACAGATTTTAAAACAATTCCAGCAAATATGGAATATGTAAGTTCTGAACCTGCTCCCAAGAACTACCAATTGCAGAACCATAATCCTTCGCACTCATGCGCGAAGCCCTCATTCCTACCTTATGGATTACGAAACTTAGGAGGAGCTGAATCTCATACAGTTTTATATTTAATATTGTTCAAAGATTCATTAATTGGACATTTTAACTCTATTAAGAATGTGACGAAGTACAAAACTGACCTACTGAGCCCTTTTTTCTTATGCCAGAATGTCTCAGAGAACCTCTGGGCCCAAACTGCTGATTCTTTGAAGTACAGGGGGTCTTGAAATTATCATTCTGTTAATAATGAAGCGTGACGCCAGTATCTTCCTTCAGATAAAGGGAGGAACTAAGAAACACAAAACCGGTTTTTAGTTCCTTGGCTTCCGGTAGGAGTACATAGTTGGAGTCGAAGTGAGCTCTCCCAGAAAATTTCTCAAAGCTTTGAATTGGATTTTATCTACCAGGAAAAAGGTATGCGACAGCCTGCATTCTAGAAACAGTGTAGCCTTTTCTAGAGAGAATTAACTGTTTGTACAGCATTAGATTGCCATATGGTTAAAAATGCATTTAATTTATATTTGTGTAATATTATTTTATGTTATGTGTTTATTTAGCAAAACAAAGTCACATTAAGGTAATTAGTTGCTTCTATTAATATTGTAACTGAATTATAGATTAGTTAACATTATGAACTTTCGATATACTTACTTCTCTTACGACACTTACAAAAATATTATTGTCAATGTTGGGGGTTTTAAACGATTATAGAAAGAAGACAATGTAACATAATTACATTTAAAATTATCGTATGTAATGTTTATTATGATTAGAAATAAAGAAAAGAATTATTTTTTATAAAAAATGATTATTTATTTTAATGATTCACATTTTTCCTGTCCTGCAAATTTAGTTTATATAAAACATTTATTGGCGACCATATAACCGGAAAAGGTTGTTTGACAATGGAAAATTTAAAAGACGAACAGTTACTCCGGATGACAAATGAATTGGAAGGAATTTTTTTTGAATTTAAGACGCGTCAACATCTTAGGTCATTGGCGCCCGGAGCCTTTCTCAGTGCACTGCCGGCCTCCGGACAGTGTTCTCTCGTTACAGACAACATTATCCATCACCAGACAGTGAGCTGTAGCGGCCTCCTACGAGGAAAAAAATCTAAGGGTAGCACAGCTGGACTCGAACCCGGGTCCTCTACCTGGGAGTCCAGTACGCTAACCACTTATTTCCGTTCCCTAGAAGGAAAATGAAAAGATGCCAAATTAGCTCAAGATGTAATTATATTTAGTTTTAGAATTTTAGAAGATAAAGTTGGAGAAGATAAAGTTCCTAGTTGATGCATTTATATGAGAGGAATAAGTCAAGAGTCAAGACTAATAAACAATTAGATGAACAGAATGGGAACAAATTAAAACATATCGCGAAAAATGGCTAGTTTTGAGGAATATCTGAAATTACATTGAGAATAAATCTGTTAGTATTAATTCTAGTTTAACAAAGACAAATCTAAAATTACCGAAGCTTAAACTAAAGAAATTCGACGGTAATTTAAGAAATTGAATTGGGTTCTGTGCTTAATTTAGGCGTATTCATGAACACGAAATTATAGGAACCGGAAGATGAATTCGGGTATTTAATGCAGGCAAAAGTGGAAGGTCAGCGGCTGGAGGTTTCCTGAATCTGCAAAGAATTATTCAAAAATTATAGTACAACTCAAATCAAATGTAGATTTGCCCGTGATGAATTGTTAATTGACATATAAATGATGGAGTTGTCATAGTTAATACTCCAGAAACTGTCTAACTCAGAAATAAACCTCAGGAGTCTTTATGACAAATTAGAGATGCAATTAAGAGCGGTGGAGAGTAGATGAGGTGGATCACAGTCCCAATAGAAATTAGAGAAAGTAAAAAGTGTGGTCAGACAATTTAGTAGAAGCTTCACTATCGTTTATTTCGTCAGGAACTAGAAAAAGATGTACGTATTCAAATAGCGTATTTTAGCTTTGTTTATAGTAATCAAATTCTTAGCCCTCCTGCTATTGCAGTCACCTTTTCTAGTGAAAGGAAGCAAATAGAAAAGGATAAAATTTGTTGTTCAGAACCATAATACGTAAGATTGCTACAGCACTTACTTCTAACCAAAAAAAAGAGGACATTTTAAAGAAAAAGGGCATTTGCTTTGTATGTTTCAAAATTGTCATAAATTGAAAATTTGTTGGTCTAAAGTATAATGTTTTTTACGTGGTCGATCGATCAGCGATTTACGAAGGTATATATATGTAAATATAGTTTCAATTGTTAAAGCCAAGTTACTGATTTCTTAATTTAATTGTTTTAGATTTCATATTAATATGCATCATTAATACTTGAAACACATTTATTACAGATACTGAATATTCCTTCTCGTTGAAATAAAGTATATATATTTGCATTTTTAATACGAGGAAAGGTGAGTTTAACATTTCTACTAGCTCCACAAACATAAGTGATGAAATCTCTCCTAACACATTCTTGATGAGCCCATTAACTTCAACATATAATATGAATTTGGATTATTAAGATAGAATCATTACATTCAGTTTCAATATGTGTAAAATTATAGTTTTGTAACACAGAAAGGTTATTCGGTTGACTCATTCAATTATTACATTAAAAGCACTCTACAAATCGCATCACAATAACATTCTCTACTGTCACAATAATTCGGCCATATTGACTTTTGATTATCATAGACGGCAATTTAAATTTTATTAAATAAATTTGGCAGAGCTTCCGAATGGTACCGAAATGTGTAGAGTAAATAAAGATTTCTTTTTTTTTTTCTTTAAAAGACTCCTCTAACCATTGTCGCATAATCATTTTCTTATAACTTAAGACGTGAGGAATTTGGAAACCATATTCAGAAATCTTTAGAAGTTTTTTTATTGTTTCAATTTTTGAATGAATATAATATATCACTTCCTTCTGCAGAATTATAATCCACTAGAGCCGGATTTGCAGGCACCTTTTATAGATTTCTGGTATGAATCAAATATTCCTTTGGCAACGACAAATATTATCTCGGATAATGAAGATGTTACATTTGTATGATCTCTATGAACCATACAAACACAGATTTATTAAAATAGAAAACGTCGCAAGAAAACACATATGTAGAATAAAAGATTCTCTTTCATTATGCACTGATCAAGTTATTGCCTAGAAATTTTAGTCTGATTGTTATGACGGGAGAAAAAAAATGTGTTCGGCCATAAATAAATATGTAACTTGTAATCCTAAGATTTTGCAAACAAAAAATTATGCTAATTATGAATATCAATTATAAGTAATAATTATAAATAAATAATAATTAAGAATAAGCACTATTATAAGTAAAGATGGGATGTGCGATTAGAAAGAGTTAAAAAAGCCAACATTATCTTCTAAGAAAGATGGCTGTTCTTCCAGTCTTAAGAGCCTAAGAAGGAAAATAAAGAAAAATTCTTCTTATATTCAATGAGAAAAACAAGGTTTGATGTGTTTAAGAGTCACTTGATGGTTGGAAGTTGTAAGGAGAGCCCAGTAAAAATATCTACAGAATGTATAATAGAATTTAGAAAAACAGAGCCGAAGACTACAAGGATACCAGAGTCCCTCAAAATCAAAACAGCCAGCAACAACATCTGCTGAAAGTAAAAAAAAAAAAGAAAGAAAGTTGTAGAATCGACAACGATAGTAAATTTTGATTCCTAACACCAATTTATAAGTATCTCACGATGTTGGGGATATAATTGAAAAGTGTCCAACATTGTAGTGTGAGATTTTGGCGAAATGAATTTTGCATAAAGAGTTGTTGCCATAAAGGTAAAATGAAATTGTCAAAATTATCTCCTTTCCCGATAGAGTTACAGGAAATTTGCTGTAATAAATCCTAACAAAATTTGATATCCCTATGTTTGCTTTTGCTATATTCAAAGCAGATGTAATACTAGAGAGACAGCTTCCAATTCAAGGGGCATGTACACCATATGGGTTTCCCATCTCTTTAAGACCCAGTTACGACTAATAAATGTTATTGTGTGGTCAGATTTACATATATCAGATTGACATATAGAACTAAACTTCGGCAATTTTAGCAAAAACATAATACTTAGGTTGAGAATTACTGAGCATTGAAAAAGATAATACATGAAAATCAAAAGGAATATATGTTTCCTTTTTGCAAGAGGGCCTGACAAAAGAGTGTATAATAACTCTGAATGTGCAAATAGAATTATTTCCACCGAAGAGGCGGTGAAAAATTTGCAATACAAAAAAAAACAATATAAACAACAAAAAATACAAACAAATAAATTAAAATAAAATACAAAAATAAACTGAAATAGCACTTTAGATGTAAATCTAACCCCACCCCCACCACAGAACTGCCTTAAATGAATTTTCCCCAAGAAATCTTTCAAAAATAAACACTTGTAGCCCTTTGTATGTGTAGTTGATATATCAAGTTTGAAGAAAATCGTTGGAACCATTTTTGAGGAAATCGCAAAAACGTAAAAAAACCAACTAGTAAAGTGGTACTTCCGGTTGAGGAATTTTGACAGATGACCCACTGTTGGATTCCATGTGATAACCAAACGGAATATCGTTTTTGAGCTATGCTGTTCACATACATACATACATAGAAACCACTTTTTTGGACTTAGGGGGACGTCAAAACGGATATTTCCGGTGAAAACTCAATATCGAAAATTTTACACGATTACAATACTTCCTCTTACTAGGAGTAAACAACCGACAAATTCCTATAGATTTACCATTTGCTAATAACTATTAATAAGTTTCTTAAGAGCAGAGTTGTGGATAGATCCTTTATTCAGCCAAGGACAATTATATGATGCATTGTCGACAAATTGGTTTCTATCATAAGGGATCTAATTTTGTGGTCAGTTTGTGTGTTTTATTTGTTCTTCCATTTTCTTTTTGGTAAGTAGAAAACGCCAAAGGAGCAGAGCCCCCACCCCCCAGTATATACTACGTATATTACACGTTAGTTCCGGATTGACCATTGACAGGATGTAGAGATATGCTGTAAAGACAAAGTTGAGATTCCCCCCCCCCATAGACGTTTCGTTTTTCCTGGGTTGGACACAGAAGGTTATGCATAACACACACACACAAAACCACCGGAAGCCCGTACTTTGATAACCAATTATATAATATTAATGAGAACTAAATAAATAGCTAAAAGTTTAAAAAAAAATTTGATATAGAACGGAAGTGGAAATTCCCTTTTTTTCCAAGATGTTCTCTATAAAAACTCCAGATAATTTCTTTAAACATAATATAATAATCAGTTTTAAAAACATCAAATTTGTTTGATTTTTCCAAAAAATAATGTTTACAGACGATTCTGCTTGTCATGCTTTTCTCTAAAATGCATCTCTCATCATCGTATAATTACCCCTTTCTGAATAATATTAAACCAACTCAATATTTATTGGAAATTCATCATTCAGAACCATGAAATTGTAGAAGTAGAACACCTTGCGAGTGTTTCGTACCAGATTTTTTTTTTTTTTTTGAATTTTATCAATGAATAGACACATTAAAGTTTATTTTGTCTGTCAATTAAAACTATCATTATATAAATTTAAATAATAAATGTTGAAAACTTTGATTTTTTCGATATTCCATTTCTATTTTCTTTTATAAATAACAAGGTTTCTGGAGAAAATTAACATTTTTTTCTGCAAGCTTCAATATTGTTTTGAACAAAATAAAACTTTTTGAAATCTAAATGAGCACTTTAAATATGTTGAATTAAAAAAAATAAACATTATAAATGAAATGTCTTTTTTTTTAATCAAATTAGAATTCACACACCACCTTGTCTTCAGCTCGGTTCTTGCAAACTTTGATCTTTTTCGCGAAGCTTCCTATTTTACAAGATATACTTTTCAGAATAACAGAGGAAATGAATAGTGGGAATTTAAGGCTCGAAAGTGAAATCTTGGAAACAAAAGAAAACTTGAAAACATTACATCTGTATTCATTACAGACTTAGCATTACTACTGTAATCTCACGTATGTATTTGGTTTTTTGTTTGTGTTTCATGTTATAATTTTGTTTTTTTTTTCTTTAATTTTGTTTTGTATTGTTCCTGAAGAAAACAAAAAAAATTTGTCGAAACGTCGAACTGTCATAATAAAAAACAATTACAAAATTTACTTTTTGGTTTTTTTTTTTTTACCATCAATTGGTCAAGAAGCCAACTAATTATTGTTTTCATAGTACAACTAACGGCCAACAAGAAAAATCTTCTGATAAAAGAAAACTTGCTTATGAATAAAGTTCAAGTTAATCGAATAAGGTAAGTTTTAATTTGAATATTTAATTTTTTTTATATCTATATACGTATATAAAAATGAATGTCCATTGTACGTCATGGCAAATCTCGAGAATTAATGACTTAAATGTTGTCAGATTTATATATGTTGTTGAGGCTGAGGTATAGATTGTTTTTAGTACATAAAATTTTCGATAGGTGGCGCTTTTCAAACGATATGAAAAATCGCTTTTTTTTGCATCTCGTACAGTGCACGTCTAACAATCAGTAAGACAGTCCGCTTCATAAAAATGAATGTCCGTTGTACGTAATGGCAAATCTCGAGAATTAATTACTCAAATGTTGTCAAATTTATATATGTTGTATAGCTTGCACGCGAGAATAGACGAACCTTCCGCATTGTATATACAGGGTGACCAGAGTTATATGCTCCACCCACTTTTTTTTAAATTTCGAAAAAATAGAAAACACGTATTTAATCATTTTTAGTCTAGTTTATTTTCAGTGATTGATCCATTTTTTTATACCCCAATATCCCGAGATACAGCATCCAACTTTTTTTTTTCAAATGGAACATTATATTTTTTTTTGCATATTTTTATAGTAATTGAGCCTCTAAAAAAATAAAAAAAAAAAATTTAAAATCGGTTAGGTTTTTCAAAAGTTATGGCAATTTAAAATATGAAAAACAAATTTCAGTTTAATGTCAAAATTACCTTATTTTTTCTTTAAGAAGCTCTTCAAACTGGGCACCATCAACGGATAGGCAAGCCAAAGCTCTGGACTCCCACGCTCTGTTTGTAGCAGCACTTAGGTGGCAAAGTCAACATCTAGGCAGGCTAGAGTTATTCGACGTTCCATATCTTCGACTGAAGTCATGGGATTAAGGTTACTGTACGCTTTATTTTTTAGATATCCCCACAAAAAATGCACAATTTTATGGACTGATGAATCAAAGTTTACCAACAATGGCCTTCTTAATCGTTGGAACTTTAGAATATGGGCAGAAGAAAATCCACAAGTTACCTTCGCCACACGCCATTAGGTTGTTTTCTCTACAAATGTTTGGTGTGGAGTTTGAGGAAACCAACTAATCGGCCCATACTTCTACAGAGGGAACTTAACTGGTGAAAGGTATCTAACTTTTTTAAGAGACATTTTGCCAGTTTTGCTTGAAGATATTCCTCTAAAACGTCGGTTAGATATGTATTTTCAACAAGATGGTTGCCCGGCACATAATGCGAGAGTTGTTCGACGTTACCGGGACAGAAATTTCCACGAAAAGTGGTTAGGAACTCATGGTCCGATCCAATGGCCACCTCGACCTCCGGACTTAACCCCAATGGACTATTTTTTGTGGGGATATCTAAAAAATAAAGTGTACAGTAACCTTAATCCCATGACTTCAGTCGAAGATATGGAACGTCGAATAACTCTAGCCTGCCTAGATGTTGACTTTGCCACCTAAGGGCTGCTACAAACAGAGCGTGGGAGTCCAGAGCTTTGGCTTGCCTATCCGTTGATGGTGCCCAGTTTGAAGAGCTTCTTTAAAGAAAAAATAAGGTAATTTTGACATTAAACTGAAATTTGTTTTTCATATTTTAAATTACCATAACTTTTGAAAAACCTAAGCGATTTTAAATTTTTTTTTTTAATTTTTTTAGAGGCTCAATTACTATAAAAATATGCAAAAAAAAATATAATGTTCCATTTGAAAAAAAAAAGTTGGATGCTGTATCTCGGGATATTGGGGTATAAAAAAATGGATCAATCACTGAAAATAAACTAGACTAAAAATGATTAAATAAGTGTTTTCTATTTTTTCGAAATTTCCCGCCGTTTAAAAAAAAAGTGGGTGGAGCATATAACTCTGGTCACCCTATATATGCCCCAGAAGGCAGAACAAGAAATATTGTGTATCAAAAAGCATTGCAATAAGAAAAGTAATTTTTTCATTCGAAAAGCATTAATAATCAAAATATTATTTTTAACAAAATATTTGCAGTTTTTCTGTAAATTGTATTTCATTAAAATTATTTTTTCCAATTCACTCTTATTATTTTTCATTTCAATAAATGTTTTCTAATAAAATAAATTAACGTTTTTACTTTCAAATATATATTAGGGGCCAGCAAAGCGCACCAGGTACTAGCTGGTTATTCACACACCAAATTTGAAAAATTATCTTACATCCTAGTAGTGTCTCGTGTATTTCTAGTTAGACCTCATTCTTCGAAATTCCCACAATAATAAAAGAAACCATAAAAAAAAAAAAACGTAAAATTGTTTTTCAACATCAAAAAAATGTATTTAAAAAAAAAAAAAAACTTCATTTAGTTCTGAAAATTTGGGAATTTATATTGTAACAATTGATTGATTTTAATCTGGAATTTTTTATTAGCAAAATTTGTTTTTAATTAAATCTTAATTAAATGTAAATATTGTTTAAATGTCAGATGATTTGCTTTAAATTTTCAATATTTAATTTTGGGAAAAATTTAAATGAAAAACAAAACTGTTGGAAGTTAATAAGAGGTCCCACATTTATATTAAAAGTTCTTAAACAAAAGAATAAATAAAAAAAAAGTTCCATTTCGAACTTAACGAACCTCTATTTGAATGAATGAATATTTTTATTGTTCCAAAGATACATATCTTTATGGTAAGGATGAGGAATAAACAGAATTCAACAATTTAACAGTTAGCAAATTAAACTTTAACTTCTAAATAAAAACAAAAATACCGCTTTGCGTAAAGCACAACTTGGTGCAAAGCCACAAAACAAATTATAGATTTGCCTGCTCCTTAAATAAAAGTGCTCTAATAACAAATATATAAATACAACTAATTTTAGCCAAATTTAAGTTATATAACAAACATTAAATCGCTTCCTCCTCTTTTATATTTGAATGTATAATAAATAAATGTAGGTGGAAATACTTTAAAAGACTTACTTAGGCCAAGTGTTAAATATTGGATGGAATAATTTATTCAAGAAAAACATACCTGTCCAATAAGGTAAGTATCGCTCATTGTCATTTGTTTGAATTTCAATAATAAATCCACTTTACACACTATTTTATAATAATGAAGAACATAAAAAACTGGGGAACGTAAAAAAAAAAAAAAAATATTAAAATAACATAAAATTTGATAACAGATTAGATTTCATAATAATCTTGAAATGATTTAACAACTGTTACGTTTGGATTATCATAAATTTGAATTCAAGTTGAAATTAAAATGAATGAATGAATGAATGGAAAACACTCATGCTAGTATAGTTCCGTTGAGTGTGGTATGTGTATTTCGTTTGTATAAAGGAGAAAATTCACTGGTCAAATATATAGTATCCGGTATTAGTGGGTTGGAAGAAAACAACATTCAAACTGCTAACGATAAACAAAGTTTATAGAAGGAAAAAAACATATAAAAAAAAAAAAAAAAAAAAAGGTCAACTATGCAATGGACCGTTTTAGTGTGTAAGTTTATATATAGTTGAAACTTCAATAAACTGTGAGGGACTTGCAAGCAATTGGTAGTGTCAATTTTGAACGTTTCTAAAATAAGATTTATATATGTAGCAATATACAAAACAACATGGGGCGGGTCACCAAACATGGTGTTGTATATATATATATATATATATAGTGTGTGTGTGCGTGTGTATGCGTGAGCGATGGGGGAAGGGGTCATGCTAACCATTGGAGAAGGGTCAAGTCACATGAGAGAGTGTACGAAATAGTGTCAGTGCGTTTGAGAGAGAGTGGCAAGGTGACAGTGAAAGAGCGAGAGAAAGAGAGAAAATGGAAAAAAACAAACAAGATTTTATAGCAAACTTTACAAGCTCACCTTTCTCATGGTTGACCACGGTCGATGATGACGTCACCAAACTAAATACTACATACAAGTTGTACATACGTCATCTTCTAAATATTTCAGAAAGTGCTGCCACACTATATGTATATGATTAACTACAAACCGTATAGGAAGGTTATAAAGGGCGGTGATCGCAGCACACATGTACAAACTAAATGACTGGTGGCTCGACATGGCTACTAGCCAGAGAGGAGCTAGTAGGCTGTATATGCTTGCCCGGAATAGCTCGGACATGTTGCAAGTACGCGCGCAACAAATGTTCACAGAACTATCTAACTGGCACACGTGCACACCCACCGCCTCCATAAAACACACTACTAGGTCAACATTTCAATCAACAACTTATGTTTTTTTAATATTTTATCAATTATATATATTTTTTTTTCAACCAAGGTTGATTCAAGGTTATTAATTTTTTGTATTTTTATAAGTGATGCAAGAAAATATATAAACAAAACTTATAAATACACTCATAAGCCGGCAATGATTATAACCACGACTAACCTATCAAACGATTAATGATATCAGAAGATAAATATCCTAACAGATCTAATACTATACACACAATGTATTGTATAACAGATGTGCGCCTACCTGTTGTTGTGAGATCTGCTGAGGTACAGAGAAATTCTTTTATAAGATGAAGTGGCCTTTGTATAAATATTATCATATCTTATAGCAACCTAAAACTATTATTATTGTAATTTGGCATTAGTAAATCAAATATACATAGAAACATCGCTCAGTTTGGAGATGTGTAAAGATCCATCAAATTGTCATACGGTTATGGGATTTAAACCAAAAATGAAGACTGAAGTTTCCTTTTCATTATGACAACCTGGCTAACAATGTAATTTTGAAAAATAGATTGTCACAATTAATAAAGAAGACCAAAGCTATCTATCTACACGATCGAATGTCGCTGTCCAATCAGAAAAAAATGCAAATAATTTCTGCCGCTTGTGACTACAATCTTAACAATATGCTCATTCTATATTGTCCATAGTTGAGCATGTCTTTCGAAAACCTGACTGAAATTCTTTCAATTTAATAAATGCCTCTCTGTGTATAGTTATTATTATTGTTACCAACCTCGGGTGGCTATAACCCGGGACTGCAACCAACAGAGGCTTATTCTGCCATTCCCGATAGTTCCTAGTAGACAAACCCTCCCTCTCCTTAAGAAGTCTGAGGGCCTTCACCACCAGGACATTTTGAGCTACCATCTCCTCAGGTCGCAACGTACCAAAGGTCTCATACCTCAATTTAATTATTGCAACGCAATCAAATAACAAGTGGGAGGCCGTTTCGTTCACTTCCTGACATAATCTGCACAAGGGTTCCGCTCGAATGAGCCCTACCTTGTACAGATGTTTCCTGAACCTAACATGACCCTTAAATAGGTCCCGTCATCAGAGAAACCTGGCTCCTACTCAGACTAAGAGACATTTGGGTCCTTCGTTTACACAGTCCTGGCATCATCCTTTTACTGGTATAACACCCGGGCTCCCCCTCCAGAGCTCTTCATGCTTACTGCGACACCATTCTCTAATCGCTGCACGAATTGCTCCGCCAGTTATCCCCAGGACCGGCTCTGGACCAATGAACGGAGTGTTAGCTCCGTTCCTGGCCAGTTAATCAGCTGTCTCATCACCCTCAATCCCTGCTTGTCCAGGCACCCATAGCAGCTGTACCTTGTTGTGCCTGGAGAGTCTCATCAATGCCTCACGACATTCTTTCACCAGGGATGAGGTAGTTCTGTAAGGCTCTAGGGCTTTCAGTGCGGCCTGACTGTCCGAGGAAATGCGTATGACCTTGCCCCTTGGGGCTCTACGCAGGTTCACCTCGGCACAGACCTTAATGGCAAAAACTTCAGCCTGGAATATAGTGGAATACCTTCCCAACGGCCTCTTAATGAGTGCCTGCGGGCTCATTCCATACACTCCTGCTCCAGTTTCGCAATCCATCCTAGAACCGTCTGTAAATCACAGAGGTCCTGTCCGGTAGCGCTGTGTATAGTTAGTATAGTAAGAAAATTCTTGATGTCATTTCAAGTGAATCGCTAAAAAATAAAAAGATTCAGTAAAGTGACAATTCTGGTAGAATGGAGTTTGAACAAATCCTTGCATCAGCGGATCGGGTATTATCTTACGATTTTGAGATATTTTATTCAGAAAAACATTCGCACATATTATATATACATATGACTGGCGAATTATTATTATTAAAAACACCATTTCCATATTCAGAATAAAATTTACTTTCCATGAAAATTCATTCTTACACTCTTACAGCAGTAGATGATAGATAGATAGAAAATGTTTGTTTCGTGTAAACCCAAACGTTGGAGTTGAGTGTTTTTCTTGATTATTTGCTAAGTATATATTAAATAATTCTTCAATATTCACAATATATATATATATATATATATATATACATATATAAAATGAAATTCCAATTAATTATATTAATTAATTTTACTCAAACAATGAAATATCAAAATAAAATCTTGTCCTTAACATCAAGAAACTGAACATATTAATATGGCAAAACGAGTTTTTAAAGATAAAGAATTCTTTCTTCTGACCATTGCCGTACATACATCTCATTTTAATTTTAAGGCCTAACGATTTGAATACCATTTTAAGAAAAATATTAAAATTAAATAAATAAATAATAAAATATTATTAAAAAGAAAAGATATTAGAAAAAGTAAAGATGGAAAGAAAAGGGCAAAAACAAATTGCTACATCTCCAAGGAAACATTTTTTAATTTTCATCACATTAATAGTGTAATAGTGTTGTTACATAATATACTGTCAATATTTTTTTGAACTCCAACAGATTTAGCAACTTATCATATTCATCTGCACTTTTTTCAATTATTTGTTTAGGGATTTATATAACGTGATTTGCTTAGGGATTTATAATAAAGGGCAGTTTAACAGGAAGTGGTACAAAGTGCCAGAACCCCAAATTTATTTATTTGATTCTCATATATAGTATAATGATTTGAGAAGCAGAGAAAATGGATTTAAGTGAAATAAACTAGTTGATATGCCGAACAGGGTCTAATGAAAAGAACACACAAACTGCAAGGTCTTTAGTCTGGCCTAGGTGGGGATTGATTCATTTAATGTGTTTCTCCGCTCTTCGGATCCTATGAATCTATAATGATTCGGATCCCATTATAATAGTAAAGAGAAATTTATAGGTTGACAAAACAACTGTATCATGATTCTTAGCTTAGAAATCGGCACCCTTAACTCAATGTTAACCTAGCGTCAAGTTACCTATTTCGGCAAAACTCACAGATGCAATGTCTAAATCTAACTAAATTCTTTATCAAAATTTCCACGACCATTAAAAAATAAGATAATCAATCATATATATTACGCATATTGACTTTAATTTTTTAATTAAAATATAACAATTAAATTTTATATTATTTTTCCTAGTCTGTCCACATCCTTTCATAGTGTCAAGGCAGATTTTTCGGAGGCGGTTCGCGTTCATCAGTTGGACATTATAAACACAAGCTCATATTCTGATCGGACGTATTGACAGGGATGTTCCGCACCAAGCAGTATAGTGACCTAAAAATAATTGGTTAAAAACAATATGAAGGCCTTCACAGACATAATATAACAGTACCCAAATTTACCAAAGAATGTAACAATAATTTCCGAGCCAGATTTATATTTCCCTTATCTTACTTAAAAGTCAAAATATTTGTGTTTTAAATAAATTCTTCAGTTGTTACCGAGAACAAGCTTGAACTACTAATTAACTACAATATACTTAAATTTTTTGTTTTCAACACGCCAAGTATTGCCGAATAAGGCAAGATCGTCCACGTGCATCAACGCTAGCAGTTTATTCTTTGGGTTGGTGCTTATTCAGCTATTTTAAACTATTAGTCAAATCCGATATATGCCGGGAACCTCCTGGCTTCTCCTTTGAGAGGCCTGGAGGGGGATGCCTCCACGGGGAGTTTAAATAAGAGTATTGAGGAGCTTCTGCTTACTTCCCCTGGTCGAAGCGAGGGGACCGCCGAAAGGCAGACCCCGAGTGAAACCAAAACAGCAAAAAGAGAAAGAAGAAGAGGAAGAAGGGTACGGAGGAGACGCCAGAACCGGACCAAACGCCCGCAAGAGGAGAAGGCTAAGAAGCCACAGGTCGCGTGGTCAGAGCAGATGGTGAAGTGACAGAGGACGACGCAAAGCATGTCAGAGCACAATTTGTGAGTGCTCTCGATGATACTGGGAGCAAGAAGGGCACCGCCGATGAAGGCTGATGGCCACAATTTGAGGAGTCTGGCTTGGTAAGTGAGGGCATTTTCTCATCACTTGCGGCGACGAGGACCAGGGCTTGGACAAGCAGACAGGCAGTCACACCCAGAGGCGACATCCAGTATGTTATGTTGGAGGGAGAGGATATCCCCAAGATGGTTCGGGTATCCGTTTGGGTGCCAGGTAAGAGGTGTCCATTGGAGAGATTTCTGGAACGCTTGGCGGGGCAAAATCCTGGTCTGCGTACATATCTTTAGAGAGTCCTCAGCTCCTTCGAGAAGGATAAAGGTACGTGGATCCCCATTCACTCCGGATTTTGGAGGAGAATGAGTGGAGACTTTATTGCGAGCTAACCCGGATTACCTTTAAAAGGAAGGAGGAGAAGCAACGAGGCCAGCCTGGCAAGGAGGAGAGTGGAGGAAAGTAGCCTGCTCATGTTCAGTGTGTATCAATATAACACACACAAGAGCAGGGAAGTCGTAGCGGAGATGGCTGAGGTCATAAGGGAAACACCCTTGATGGTAGATGGTAGGTTTAATACAGGAGCCCTATACCATCCGAGGCGGCGTGGTTGGATGGGGTGGTATGGACTTGGAAACATTTTATGATTGCAGAGCAGATAGGCCCAGGACTTGTGTTCTGGCGTCTAAGCATATGGACAGTTAAGACAGTTTTGTTCTAGAGACTTGACGATAGTTTCGATCAGGATAGGAGAGGCATCAGGCAGGCTAGTTTTGGCGTCGGCCTACCTACCCTATGACTCAGAGGAGCCTCCACCTGGACGGCCAGTGGAGTGTCTGGTGGAGCGGTGCGAAAAGGACAACCTGCCACTGCTGGTCAGATTCGATGCCAACTCACGCAACACGCTGTGGGGAAGCAGCGCCACCAACCGGCGCAGGGTGACAGTGGCGGAGTTTTTGGTAAGGAGAAACCTTTTTCTTTTAAATAGAGGTAAGAAACCTACCTTTGTTATTAGGAATAGGGAAGAAATGATAGATATTACGGTGGCTTCCAGGCAATTTTTGTCCTGGACGACAGGTTGGGAGGTTATGGATCACTGGACGTTGTCCGATCACAGAGGTATTAGAATCACCCTGCGTCTTGAGATGGGACAGGTGAAGAAGTTTCGAAATCCGAGAAGAACTGACTGGGGTAGATTTTCTTCGGCCTTGAGAAATGATAGGTTAGGTCCGGGTAGACCGCCGGCTGAGGGGAGGACTTGGATCAGAAAGTGGATCGGACCACTCGCACATATGAGACTTCATGCCCTGAGCATGAGGTATTGCCTAGGAAGGTCCAGTGATGGACGGCCCGACTAACTGCCTTAAATAGAGAGATGAGGCGGTTAAGGAGGAAGACTAGGGGAAGTAACGCGGAGGAGGATTGGGAAAGGTTTATTCACACCAAGCGAGAGTACAGAAGGGAGATCCGGAGAACGAAGCGAGTCTCTTGGAGGACCTTCTGCGAAACCTTGGTGGGGGAACTGGTGGTAAACCGAGTTTTTAGGTTTTTAGGCAAGAGTGGGGAGATGTCGTTGGACAGTATTAGGAAGCCTGATGGACAGATCACCTATAACCATAATGAGGTGTTACGGGTGATGCTGGATAGACATCTACCGGATAATGTGGAGTACGTTGGAGGGTGCGTGGGTGCCTTACCTGACGTACAGGGAGTAGACTTACAGGGTAAGGAGTTGGCAAGTAAAGTGGTTACTTTGAGGAGGGCGAGTTGGGTATTGCTACTTTTAGTAAATTCAAGTCGCCGGGTATGGATGGTCTGTACCCGGTGTTGATTCAGGAAAGTTGGAACATGTTCGGAAGCACATGGGTAGAAATACTGAGAGTCAGAGTTCGGGCTATATTCCTCGGGCATGGAGAGTTAGTAGGGTCGCGTTCATTCCCAAACCGGGGAAGTTGGATTATCTAGACCCTAAAGCTTATAGGCCGATCAGCCTCGCGTCCTTCATGTTGAAGGGCTTAGAGAGGCTGGTCGACCTTTTCTAAATGGAGGATTGCGACATAAAGGGTATCTTCCACGGGAACCAGCAAGCCTATCTGGCGGGAAGATCAACGGAGACTGCGCTCCATAATTTGGTGGGGAGAATTGAACATACGTTGGAGTCTAAACAGTACGCGCTGGGATGCTTCTTCGATATTGAGGGGGCATTCGACAGCGTGGCCCATGATAGAATCAGAGAGTTATTGGAGGAGAGGGGTGTGGATGGGACCTTGGTTAGATGGATAGCTAACCTCCTGACTTCGAGGATTGTTTATTCACGTTTGGGAGTTGCGGAGAGAAGGGTGAAAGCTAGCAGGGGCTTTCCCCAAGGAGGGAGTTTGTTTCCTCACTTATGGTGTCTCATCCTTGATGAGCTACTTTGGGAGATGAACCGTAGGGGATTTTACTGCAGATGTACTTTGATGATAGGGTAATCTTAATCACAGGGAAGCATCTGAGTGTGGTGTGTGAATTAATGCAGTCGGCGTTATCTTACGTGGAACAGTGGTGTAGGAACTATGGCTTGTCAGTCAACCCGGACAAAGGCTCTTTAGTTCTCTTTATAGGAAGAGGAAACTGGAAGGGCTTAGGAGACCTAGGCTCTTCGGTAAGGAATTACAAATTTGCATTGCTCCGCACCGAAATGTATCTCAATTATCTGTAGTTAAAATAATTTTCGGCGGGCAGCAATTCGACAAACAAAGCACCATAGAAACAAAATGTTTTTTCTGAATTTATTGTTTTACCATTATTCGGTCGGGCGACCGGGGCTTTCAAAGACTTTAGAAACAACAAAGCGACGTTAGCCTTTGTTAAACAACTTCTGAATGCCACGGTAACAGAAATAAATTTTTCGCCCTTTAATATTGATATTGGCCGCTTTGAACTGCAGTTGCTGGATTTAAAAAATTAAGAATTGTGGAGCTCAAAATTCGAGAAGATATGTTGATTTTTAACATCTGGAACAGTATTCCTGACTGATATGATCAGCCGACGAAACTAGCGTTTGCTGTTCTTTCCTTATGCGAACAATCATATTTACATATTTATGTCTACATAATCATATCATATTACATAATAATGTCTACATATTTATGCGAACAATCATTTTCAAGCATGAACTTTATTAAGAGTAAATTAAGAAATCGGCTTATCGATGAGAACTTGGAATCGTGCCTAAAATTAAAAACAACATACACACCTGATTTACCCTTACTTTCCAAGGAAATGCAAGGCTATTGTTCACATTAGTGGAGTATTTGTAGTTTTTTTTAAGGATACCTTTTATATTATTTAACTTGTTATAGTTTTAAATAAATATTATCTTTATATAAGTATGATATAAGTTTTATTTAATGTACCGTTAGTTAAACTAAGATATATTTAGCAAAGGCAAGCTCGAGAGTGCACTTTTAATCCTTAAGCAAAGCTTTAGTTTGAAAAAAAAAATGGCTCTTTGAATCAACTTCAATTTTGTATTGTTTATATTTGGCTCTTTTGGATGACGAGTTTGCCGACCACTGACCTAGCTCATCAAAATAAAGAAAAAAATGAATATATACATACGATACTTAAAAGCAATAAAAATAATTCAAAAATTTTCACATAGTATAAGGTAAAATACGTAATATCCGGTATATAAATAAAAATATAAAATCACTAGTGTAGCATAAAAATAAAAAAATAAAAGGAAAAGTATAAAAAATTATCTGGACTGTGATGAAAGACAATGTTATGTATAAAATTTATGTACCTTATATGGCACAAGAAAAACGATTTAAAAAGGAAAACATGGCATTATTAGTTGAATAATCATCAGATATGGCATCATTGATTATCAGATATGGTATAATAACTAACAACAGTAATTGGCTGACGATAGCCTGTTGCTGAGCCGCCGGCGTTGGGCCTACTAACAAACGGTTGTAACTTATGATGAACTGCTCTTAAACATGCAATTGTACAAACTAAAAATACTTTTTCTGATTTGTTTGCATTAGGTGTAGTTGGAATAAGAAAAAAATATTTAAAGGAAATGTAGACATTCTCAGTTATCTCAATAATCCCTTCTGTGATTGTTATTATTATCTTTCATTGTTTTTTATTAAAATAAATAGTATGTAATGATTCTGATATGAAACACTCCCCTGAAATTCTTTTACATCTGTTAATACAGTTACATAAAAATGACCAATTTTTTTTTTACATATGTATTTAAAAAAAAAAAAAAGTAACAAGTAAATAAGCTAGGTGGAGATATGGAGACGTGATGGTATGAATCGATAACTATATCCAGCGATAACTACAATTAGTGAGAAAACTGCTGGGAATATAAAATTAACATCCATATATTATTTACTGTATTTCAGCGTGCTTTTAATAATATAAATAGATCAAGAGAAAACAGATTACAATATTTCCAGATACCCAATAATTAATAAGATTAATTCAAATGACCATCAATGGAAGTTACGCTAAAGTGTATGTATGTATATAGATGGGAATTTCAGCCGCAGCTTCAAACTTGACTAGACTTACTTGTTGGACTAAAGCAAGGATCTGCAACACTTTTTACTTTCTCTTACTTACTAGTATGAGGAAGTATTGTAATCGTGTCAAATTTTCGATATCGAGTTTTCACCGGAAATATCCGTTTTGAGGTCCCCTGAGTCCAAAAAGGTGGTTTTTAGAGTGAGTTGTCTGTGTGTGTGTGTATGAACAGCATAGCTCAAAATCGAAAAACGTAGAAAGTTGAAACGTGACATTCCGTTTAGATCTCACCATGGGATTTGACGGTACGTTATCTGTCAAAATTCCTCAACCGGAAGTCCACTTTACTAGTTGGTTTTTGTACTTTTTTTCCGTGTTTCTCAAAAATCGCTCCCACGATTTTTTTTTTCAAACTTAGCATGTCAACTACATATACAAAAAGCTACAACTTTTATTTGAAACATTTCTCTAGGAAAATTCATTTAAGGGCAGTTATGGGCCAGGGGGTGGGGTTAGGTTTTCATCTAAAGTGCTATTTCAGTTTATTAGACGATTCTGTCAACTTTACCACTTTACTAAATGTTTTTCTGACTTTTTCACGATTTTCTCAGAAATGGCTCCGACGATTTTCTTGAAACTCCTTATATATACTAAACATACAAAGATCTACAACTTTTATTTAAAATATTTCTCTGGGAACATTCATTTAAGGGCACTTTTAAGGGAGAGCGAGGTTATTTTTAATCTCTAATGTGCTATTATAGTTGATTATACAATTCTATCATCCAAAGAAAATTAATCAGAAATAAATAGATGGCCAAAATTCCGAGTTTCAAGGAAATTAGTAAACCGGAAGTGCGCTTTTACCCTACAGTTTTTTCAGTTTTCGACCAATTTCATTAAATTTGGTACAAAAACTATAAAATTTGTCAATTACAATTTTAAGAACTGGAGTAAGAGAAGTTCAAACTCTGGTTATGGGAGGTGTAGTGGAAGAATGAAATAAAAAAATAATTGTTTTGAATATAGTTTAGAGTTTAGAATATTTTATAGTATCCAAAATAGTATTTTGTTAATATTTCAAATGTATCTTAGTGCTGTAAATTTACCGTCAAAAAGAGTGTATTTTAGAGTCAGGTATTGTAAATTGGGGTCATTGCTATTAGGAAAACCAAGCACAAAAACCCGTTTAGCTTAACTCTTTTGTAAAAGAAATTCCCCCGCTAGAGAGAGCATTCCTTAGGACAGTCTGCCTTCAGCTTTCAAACAATAGAGTCTGATCTCTGCCTTCAAACAAGACAGTCTGTATTCTGCTTCCAAACCCAGAACACTTCAGGAATCGCCCTCTTCAAATCAGTGCCAGATATAAGTTAAAACATAAGAGCCTTGCATTTATTCTAGATATACATCTGATTTATAATTGTGATATTGTAAAGTACTTGAATTTACTTAGAGTCAATATATTTATTTTAAAAACAGTGGTGCTCTCTTGATTATTACTAATACTTCTATCTCAAACATACTTACAAGCCCTTTTACAACACCGCTCGTGCTACTACAAATACACATCTCCATTACATTACAGAGGCTGCTGCTTCAAAAATGTCTATTCGTTTATTTACCTGGGAACTGAACTCAACAGTGTAAATAATATCTCTTCTGGAATTACCCCTATTTTATCATGAAACGAATTATTTATAATAATTTCTTCCAACAGTCTGCAAATTACAGTTTATTCCTAGACTCATTCTAGCAGGAGTTTTTTTAATCATAGGCAGTAGATGACACTTCAACCTCAAGTCTATTATAACTCTTCTTTCTCTCACAACATGAAAAAATGTCCAGATCTATAGTAAGAGTTATTCCGATTTCATATTTTGTATAAGACTGAACCCCTAAACCATCCACGACATCTAAATTTGGCGCTTAACGTCTAAAACAATAGACGCTACTCTCTTTACTGAATCCCTAAATTCCCTACGGGCTCTTTCTGTACTCTAAAGTTTGTCTATAATAATTTGAAGTGTTGCTATAATTAGTGAGAATCAAATATTCTTTTAGAAATTTAGATTTATTTTTAAGGGACAATCATTTAAGTGCCTCTTTATTATAGATAGATAGAGGTAATTTATTGTTTTATATTAATGGGCATTAGGTACACAATATTCAGATGTTTGTACGAAAACATTAAATTCCCAAATAATCGATTATTGAAGAAAATATTAATAGAAGATAAAATTTTATATCATTATATAGTAGGTAATCATTAATGTTATTAATAAATAATAAATAACATTAATAAATAACAATTAATCAATAATGAACAAATATAATAAATTAATCTATTTGAATAAATTAAATTGGTTATTAGTTGAGCCTGGATTTTCATGTGGTTGGTGAATTTATCCGCCGATTGATAATAGTTTAGTTAATAGCTATAAATAATAAAACAGCATTCGAGAGATGCCAAGCATTACTTGGGTAGGTAACCGCAGACTAAAGCCGCACAATCACGGCTCTTGCTGCTCTTGTCCTCCGTTAACCCATAAATCTCTGAACTTGCTAATAATTCAAATAGGGATTAATATTAGGAGAATATTTCTCCACACAGAATATTGCCTGGTTGAGCAGTATAACCTGTACACTATATTATCATATCCGATCTTTCATATATTCCATAGTAATTTTAGAAAATTTACTTAACCTTAATATATATACTGATCTTATCATCAGTAAAAACAACGAACAAATTCTTTATTACTAAATCGTAAAGGGATCCCAATTTCTTTTTTTTAAACAAGGCTCTACCTCTAACCAATAACTGTAGTTTAAACAATTGAGAAACTGATTTCCAAAAACTGCTATAGGACATTTTTTCAGATTATGAGTAAAGCATGTCATTTTTTTCGTTTCCTTCCCAGGAATATGTTTCTGTGATTTGTTTGTTTCCAAAAAAATACAAAAACTTTTTTAAAATACCCCTAGAGTCCCAGTTTATCTCCAAAACATGCTATTTACTTTGCATTTTACATCCAGAACATGCTAAAAGATACGAAAAACTATGATACTTAACAGAATTTTCTTTCCAAAACATGCTAAAAAAATTTCTGGCAATACATTATGTGCAAGAATTCGCCGAAGAATATTGCTGTTTATATATTTATTTTAGTATTTAAGCTTGAAATATTTCAGATGTTATGTTGTCTGTCTAACATAACAAAAGCAGCAAACTTTAGTTTAAATCAACATAATATGTTTAAGAAAAAGGGTAAAACGGTTAGTTACCGAGTCAGTGTTTGATGTAAACAGTAAAGTGAAAGATTTTTCAAAGACATATAGTGGTAGAGTGACGAAGAAAATCTGGAAACAGCTTGTTAAGAAAGAGAACCTGGTCAACAAAATTTAGTGTTCAAGCAAAAGACTAATCCTAAAAAGTGTTTATATATGAGTTCCTTAGAATAGGGAGGGCAAAGGTTGAAAAAACAGCTAAAGGCATTATGCAGCCTGATGAAGCAATAAGGGGAATAGAGGGGGAGCTAGAGTTAATAAGACTAAAGAAGCTCTAAATGAACATATAATAAAAATGTTCAAGTGCAGAGAGAAGCACTACGGTCGGAATAATACCCCAGACCAAACTTATATTGCCCATCACTTATCAGTTAAAAATATGTGGAAGCTTTTTTGTGGAGACGATGAAAATAAGTCCTCATAAAGTACTTACTATAGAATTTTTATGACTAAGTTTAATCTAAGCTTTGGGTCCATGAAAACAGACGTATGCAGTGAACGAATGCAAAGACTGAAGGCTTTGATGGCTGATGGGATCAATGAAGCAGAAAAGAGTAAATTGGTCGTCTTAAACTTTACAAGTCCAGGGCTTTACCAAGAGCTAAAGTCACAGCCTGAATATAGTGTAACAATAAATTTCGATCTTATGCAGAACCAGCCACTGCCAAAAACTCAAATTGTAGAAGCATTTTAAGCTAGGCAGATTTGATACTACATTTTTGCTATGATCATACATGATAAAGCAGGGACTTAAATAAGGAAACATTACACTTCTAGTGGAAGTGAATACGGCCGTAGAAGCATCGAAATAATTTCTTGAGTTAGTCACTTTCTGAATAAAGTAGCGACTCCTATGATAACATCAAATGATGTAAAGAGGCTTAGAATATTCAGCAAGGGATAGAATAAGAAACATGCAACGATGCACAAATTTTGTCTTTCGAGGAGGGTAGAATATGAGTAGTTTTTCGCTGTTAGGGGACAATCATATATGCCGGCTGACAGGGCGTTTGGTTTGTTAGAAAAGAAGATAAGGACAAAGGACACTTTAATGCTGCCTACAGATTATGACTCCCTCCTTTCTACAGTTGAAACTTTACAGTTTGTCGGCAGAACTGTAATAGTTCAAAACTGGCAACCGGCAATCACCATCTTAGGATCAGCAAAGGTTTCAAGATAACTCACGCTAAGGTTATTGGACTTGAATTAGATCATCCAGATGAAATAGCTTTCAGACTAGCGTACACAGTCCCTCCTACTTACCACAAGGCGTTAAGACAAAACATAACTTTTCATAATGTATCTCTGTCGCTTAGAGAGCTGAAAAAAAAACTCACCACACTAGTGAAGCTAAAGCAATGATGGTAAATCACTTTTGGCATCAATGGGCTTGACTGGCAGAACATAGAATTTTACAGAAAATGTTTCGAAACAGCTCAAGATTATGGTGATGAAGAATGTGAAATAACTACTGTAAATGAAGACGATATTTTAAGGGAGTGAACATATTATTTATTTTCTAGGCAAAAAAGATTTATTAAAACATTTTTATATATTGAAAATCTTAGAAAGCAAATTTTTGTTGTTATTTTGCTTTTTTATTTTTATTTAAAGCCAGTGAACTTTTTTCAAACAATGTATTTAAATAAAAGCTGAAAACATATGGTCCTTCATACGCAACTATCTAAGATGTCTGATTATCGTTATAAACATAAAAAGATAAACTACCTGAGGATAATTAAAAATGTCTAATTGCAGCAGTTGGTGTAGCTACACTTAACTCATAACCAGCACCACACATTTCAAATAAAACATATTCAGCAAGAGTTGGATTGGAGGAGTTGGTGGCAAAGAGTGTTGAGTGACATTATTTTAAGGGGCCACTGAAAACAGGTTATCAAATTCCAAGATAAAACATCATTGAGTCACGAGAACATTGGGTAAAGAACTTAGTACCCAGGAGTGTTGTTCCAAGGATCATGGGGCCTGCCGCTATAATTTTAATATTTCTTAAGAGTCTCGTCCCCATTGAATTATTCATTTCACCACGATATACAACATATCCTGGAACTAATGAAAGGATAATCCTAATGACCGGTACCAAAAACAATATTCTATGGTGGACCTTTAAAACCCTCTACATGTCCGGGGGAAGAATAGGCCTGCTCCTGTCCAGGATGTCGTAAGAGGCGACTAGGGGATGGCTGTCGAAGGACTACGCGGGGATGGCTGGTATAGAGCTGTTTGGGTTTAGCCTACCCACGGAAACCTAGCTCAATAGCACTCAAACACTTACACAATGCCGGGAGGTTTGTGGGCAGGGGTATCAGCCTACTGGGTCGGCCCCACTGAGCACCAGGCCGAACTCAGTGTGTAAATAGGCCTTCCCTCTGGTAAGGGCGCACTACCGGAGGGTGATGTTTAGTTCGTCCCAACTCGTGGGAACTTATGGAACCCTCAATAAACCTAAATCCATCAGGCTCATTAGAATTCAGAAACAGTTAGACCTGTAACTTTTGCAGAAAGTGTTACTGAAAATAAGAGTGAAAATAAAAATCTTGAAGATTTGGTAATACGTCTGACAACAGTAGTAGAGACCCTAGCAAATACTATTGGTAATTTAGAACAGAAGTATGAGAATTTAATATCTAAAATAGATTCAATAAATAAAGAAGAGGAAAAAGATAAGAATTTGCTGCAAGATAATTCAAATCCATGTTTTAAAAATTGCAGCTACCTCAAAAAAACGTCCTCAGACACCAAATTCTCTGACTACTAAACTCCAAACAGTTGCCTCTCCACCCCAAAAAATTATAACAGGTGACACAGAAAAGTAGATCGGAAAACCGGAAGTGGAAGAGAATTGAGAGGCAGAACGTCCTCTAATTCCTCTTTATTCAGCGCGGAAGACAAAGATTTGGAAGCAGTGGACATAGAAACATTGAAGCAAATAGTAACAGATCTCCGAAAGAAAGGGAAAGGCAAGAAATAGAAATAAAGCATAATTATTTGAACAGTAGTATGATAATACAGGGAGTCGTCGTGGGTTTTATAAAAATCTAGAAGAGCTGAAAATAATTATAAATAAAATAACAATATGTAATATGCATTTATCTCCTGCATCAAACGTTATCAAAATGGCAATATTAAGATATATCCGGGCTTTACCGAGGCCACATATAGTCCTGGGAGATTTCAATGCGCATCATACCCTGTGGGGTTCCTCTAATGTAAGTCAACGCGGAAGAATATTGGAGGATATTTTAATAGAAGAAAATATTGTTCTAATCAACAAACAGGAAGCAACCCTCTTCTGTAGTAGTAACGGTGTGCTGTCGGCCATTGATTTAACCTTCTGCAGTCCTTCACTTGTACCGCATCTCGACTGGAATGTCCATAATGACCTTTGTGGGAGTGACCAATAATCATCAGCTCGGAACAACAATGTCCTAGGCGATATGTACCTGTTAGATGGGCATTCAAACTAGCGCCATGGGATAAATTCACAGAATTAGCAAACTTCTGCAATACTTCTGAATTCTCGAATATACATGAGGAAATGGATTACATAAACCACGTCTTGATAAAGGCAGCGGATCATTCAATCCCTAAAACTGGGAAATCTTTAAGATGTCCTGCGCCTTGGTGGAATAATGTTTGCCGAATCGTAATAAAAGAGAGAAAAAAAGCCCTAAGACATTTCTATCGACAACCTTCTGAAGAAAATCTAGCCAGATACAAAATGTTAAGAGCTAGAGGAAGAAGAATTATCAAAGAAAAAAGAAAAGTGTCCTGGAGATAATTCATTTCAACTATCTCTTAATCTACACCTTCTACTCAGATATGGAGGACAATTATAACTATAATGGGCGTCAGACCTGGTTACCAGGTTCCAGGTTTAAACGTAAATGCCACAATTAAAACAGATGACCCGGAAATAGCGGAATGTCTGGCTGAAACATTTGTGACTGTGTCTAGAACGGAACTGGTATTTCAATCTACCAGGAAGAAGAGAATAAAGAGATAGATTTTCTTGATGAAGGCGACCAGCAAACTTACACCATGCCTTTAAAACTGTGGGATCAATCTTTGGGAGGTGGAATGGTCTCTATCAAAATCAACATATACTTGCTTAAAATATTTAAACCGGAAAAATAAGTTATATTTATTAAGGTTCTATAATACAATATGGAACTCCAGACAATTTCCAAAGATCTGGAGAACGGCAATCACCATTCCGATTTTAAAGGAGGGTAAAGTTAAATATTATCCAAAATCTTACCGTCCAATCACCCTGCCTAGCTGTTTATGCAAAACTTTAGAGAGAATAATAAGTAGAAGATTGATGTGGTTTCTAGAATCCATACAGTTCATAATTAAATAGCAAACTGGCTTCAGACGTAATCACAGTACGATGGACCCCTTAGTCATTCTTGAAAACATTATCCAAAATAACTTTGTACAAAAACATCATTTACTCGCTATATTTTTTGATATTGATAGAGCCTTTGACATGGTCTGGAGACATGGCATCCTCAAGCAAATATATGAGTGGAAACTCAGAGGAAATCTCCCTGCTTTCATACAAAACTTTTTAAAAAAGCGTACTTTTAGAGTAAAATTAAACAAGAACTATCATCACCTTTTGTACAGGAAAGCGGAGTACCTCAGGGGAGCATTCTTAGCCCCATCTTATTCACAGTCGCGATAAATAGTATCGTGTCCTGTATAGCAGCCCCAGTTTCTGGAATATTATATGCCAACGACTTGGTAATCTTTAGTAGTGCTCCAAGTGTAGAAAAAGCAAAACAGAATTTACAAACTACTGTTGCAAATTTGGAAATCTGGTCAGGGCAAAATGGTCTTCGTTTCTCACCAACGAAGAGCACATGCGTACATTTTCATAGATTCCGAAAAGTTCAGCCATCAATAAATTTAAACCTAAAGCTTCCGTCATGAATGGGAGGCTGTACAACTTCCCAAGCAATATCTCATTAATATCTTATTAATATCTCATTAAGCAATATCTCAAGCATATCTACAGCCGAGATATTCGCTATATACAAAGCCCTAGAACATATTCAGAACTACAATGTACCTAAGAAATATATTATTTGCTCCGATTCAAGGAGCTCACTGGAGATGACAGGCAATCTGGATTACGATAGTTTATTAATTCAGTGCATACATACGCTCTTAGAACTGTTTATTAATTCTGTGCATACATACGCTCTTAGAACTGTTTATTAATTCAGTGCATACATACGCTCTTAGAACTCTGTCTACGAGAAAATAAAGAAGTCTCCTTTATTTGGATTACCGGTCATGTGGGGATAAGAGATAACGAATCTGCCGACAAAGCGGCTAAAGAAGCGGCATCAATGACTTGTAGCCGAACGTGTCCTTGCAATCGATTGGAAAGCTTTTCTAAAAAAACAAAGTATCTCCAACTGGGAAAAGGGATGACAATCAGTGCAGCTGTCAAATAAACTAAGGAATATCAAGGGTACCACAAAGAAATGGTCAACTTACAATCGAGAATCTCGGCGAGAAGGTGTCCTAGCGAGAATGAGCTCGGTCACACCATGTTGACACACAGCCACATATTCCGAAGAGAACCTCAGCCGGTATGCAGCGCTTGCAATACGGCATTAACGGTCCTGCATATACTATTGGAATGTTCGAAATATGTAAACGCGCGGGGAAAAGTAAATTTACCGACCAGTCTTACAGATGTATTAGGAGACAATGAGGGCAATATCCATAAGACTTTCGAATATCTTAGGGAGATTCATCTATTTCATTTGTTGTGAAACATCTAGCTATACATATGTATGTGTTTAGTTGTTTGCTGGTATCTTGTGTATAGGTATTTATTTTATGAGTGATATAAGGGAGTAGAGGAATATGATTAGACCTAGATTGTGGATTTGCTGTAGAAATTGTTAGACTGATGGGTATGGATATGCATCCCGGATGAGTCCTTACACATTAGTAACAGGTGCAAAGGACCATAGCTGTTGTTGCACCTTAAAAAAAATAAAAAAAAATATTAATAAATAAATAAAACATGACCTATAACATATAAGTGTTATAGTGTTATTAACATATAAGTGTTATCAGTGATGAAACATAACAAGAAAAATATATATATATTTAAAAATATGGATCAATAATACGAAGATTTACTAACCAAAACGTATAACGTCAATAACTGATGGATCTGATCGAAAACTTTTTGATATAACTGGATGAATGAGATGTGAAACCAAATAAACATTTTCAGTCTGTAATTACAACATAAAGAAGTAAAACAGTGAATAACAAATAGTTATTTAAGATTATGTATACAAACAAAGAATAATAGAATTTGATTTAAAAAAAAACTGGAATTCATAAACTTTTCTGGAAAAAATAAATGATTAAAAATAAGATGGGATTTTCAAATATGATTGGAAGGTTTTTTTTTTTTTTAAATGAGGATGCAATAAAGGAGTTCCGAATTTATACCTCGTGATTAATCTTTCCTGCCTTGAAGTTTTCTTAATATCCTTTGAAGATTGCACCAGTTTTAAAACTTTTCTTTAAAGACCTTCTTTTCCATGGATTTCTGTGTGTAACGGCAAGAGAGAGAACACAAGCCCGATTGAGAGAAAACAGGCCCTCTCTGGTACTCTCTAACTAAGCTGGCTAGAATGGGAGTACCTGTATATAAGCCAGTGAGAATCAATCTATCAGATTCAACCATATACATCACATCGTGACATAACTCTACTCTCACCCTTTATTCTATAAAATCATTACAAGTCTAGTGCAGTTTGTGCAAACTTATAGCTATATTATAACAGTGTCTTCATATCTCGTTTAATTATTCAAACCTAATTTCTCTCCTCAACAACTCCATTATACGTGACAAAAAATTTGATGATACAAATTACCCTATTTAACCCAAAATTAACTACACATATTCCTATACCATTTTCAACTGTTTCAGAGACTTGAAATTTATTATGTCTTTTTAGTAAAACGTTTTTTTTCTTGATAACTCAAACTTCTAAGCTTTCTTCCAATTTAGGAACTAATCTGATCTCAAGTTTGGTTAAGATTTTTAAATTTTCTTGTGAGATGACAGCCCTGCTCTATTCATTGTGAAAATTGGATATAAATGTTAATTATGCTGCCCTAGTGTAAATAAATGAAACCACAAATTTGAATTTTCGAAAAATGTTCGAATGAGATGGTAAATTTGATGGAAACTTCTTCATTATTTACTAAACTGATAATTTTTTAGAAAATAGTCTAAAATGATTTCCTACAGAAAATATTTTTGGTTTTAATTTCCGCCGTGGCAGATAATTATACGAATTAGAAAAAGTAATGCATCATCTTGTAAATGCAATTCAATGTAAAAGTTAGAGTTATATTAAATGCTTTATCAGATAGATACAAAATGGAAATAATTAATTAGCCTAGAAAAAAAAAACTAACAGTAAAGAAAGATTATAATATAAGTTGGTTACCTAGCGACTCCATTTTGTAATAATGATATTGTCGAAATGTAAATGTGAACAAGAAGGAAAGCCTCTTTCTTTTAAAAATAATTAAGCTTCCAATATTTCTCTACCAAGTCTTTTTACTTGTGTTGTTAGTGAGCTTTCACTTTTTTTTCTGGCAGTACATGTACATCATTAACTAAATATATACTTCACTTTTTGGGTTATCAATTTCTTTCACAACCCTCTCTTTAGGTCATGCTAAAACAGAAATGACAATTTAAATATTGTAAATTTTGTTAGATGTGCCTGATACTACGGAACATACTTAGTTAATAATTTTCAATTCAATAAATTTTCTCCTTAACCATGGTAATTTTCTTTTATTTACATTATTCTTTCTTTTATGTTGTATTTTTGTAATATATTTTCCTATCTTATTTTTTACTTTATATATATTTTGTCGTTAAATCGACCTCAGGCAGACGGCGCTGTTAGCTGCCATCTCCATACTCTGGAAAAGAAGATGTAGGACAACGTCGCATCAACTTACAGCTGAACAAGCCCGCCAGGAGAATGGGTACTTGCCAACTTTTCTTTTAAAAAAATCCATCTGACATGCGTTTCTATAAAAGATTCAAAAGGCATTTTCGGGTTGGTACAAGAGAGCAATTTGAGAAAAAGTCGATGTTTTGCGTTTTTTTGAAACTTTGAAGAAGTAATATTACTGAGTAAAAAGAGTCGCCACCCGCCTTTGGCTCGGCCAAATTTATACGATTTTACTGCAGTAACCCAACATAGGTATAAGTTCAGCAAAATAATTATTATAAAAATTATAATCATTCTCTGTAATGAAAGTTTCCAATAAGAAACAAAAAGTTAATTTTTTTTTTTTTTTAACGCAGAAATAAAACTGCATTTATTTTGGATTTTAATCAATTAACATTAGAACAAATCATTGAAAACAAAAAAGACAAACTTAAATTAGATGACTAGACAAACTGATGGTGGACATGATTCCTCAAGATGACAATGACTTCTCTGTATGATAGATGAGATTGAAACAGTACCAGCGCTTGAAAAGAAATCTTTCGGGAGAGAGTGGGAGGACAATCTGCTCATAAACTCAAGACACGTCTGTCCCCACCAATTGGTTGTTTAGTTGTACCACATCTCAGCCTCCTGACAAACACCAATAGAGTCGGCCATTCTGGAAATTGAGGGTGTCTGAAATAACTGAAACCTTAAAAGCACCATTTAAACGCATAATACTAAATAACAGAAACTTAATTCCTTTTTATCTCCTCTTTCCAGGAAAGACTTCGTATATCAAAATCCTGTAAATTTTTAGTATAGTAGAAGCCTTTTTCAAACTTCCAACTTGTCTGATAATGGATAAAAAGTGACTAGAAGGGATTTATTAGAGCGATTTGGGGGGCCAAGTGGAAAGGCAAACTTCCTTAAATGTGATATTCACTGAAGGGGCGTGGAAACAAATTTCACTTTCAATTTTGAAAAGTCGTCATCATAGCTATATTTTAAGCCCATAAAAACTAGTTTGCAACGCCGAGTTTTAAAATCTAATTCTTCAAGATGCATTTCCGTTTAAGCGTTACACCTTAAAGGGAATCAATTTCAGCATGCAATACCTGACTGTCTTCCTTCAGTCTAGAATTATCTTCCTTAAGCTCTTGAAAATCCAGTTTAATGGTAAGTGAGATGAGTCTAGAATCAAGAATTTTGTTTATTAGAAACAACTAGCCCTGAAAAATGGATGGCGCTGTGGCAGAGGTGTCCTGACACTATGGGTGACAGAGGTGTTTTAATAGGCTGTGCATAACTTAATTTTGTAGTTTTTTGAACTATAATGTTGTTAATTATATAGCTTATTTCATATTACTACTAAGACTTGACAAATAAGAAGGTCGCAGTGATGCGGTATGGGTGAGAGAGAGCCCGCCTGGAGCCATAGTTGGTGCTAGTAGCAACTTCATCGAAGGGAGAACTGACTCCAACAATTCTCCCTTCGGCATCTTCTCACTTCTAATTCAGCACCTGTCATCTCACACACTTCAAAACTATACTTTTTGTTACCTGAATAAAACTCAGGAAACTTCTCCCAGATATGAATTGAGTGGGCGTGGAAACTGTTTCCTTTTTAGACGTCATAACAAGGCAACAATAAAAAAAAAAAACTCAAAAAGCGTGATAACTTAATAAATGCGTAAAGGTGCCAGAGACAATAAATTGCAAGATAAATAGATGGCAAGATAGAAAGATAAATTTCTTGGTTAACTAAGAATTCTCTTGTGATGAAGTTGTAATGGATGCCAGAAATATAAAATATTTTTAATTTGAAATAATCAAAAATATCAAGAAAAATGTAACATTCCGTTGCAAAAGGACTATTCAGGTAGAAGACCACTATTGTCTTTTAGAGTTCATGAACTTGATAGCATTGTCTACCCCTTCTTCTCACAGGGGAAGATTTGAACGAACAATTAGAAGACATTCCTTCAGAACTCTCCTCCTTCAGAACAGTCTGAAATAGACACCGAAGCAGAACACTTCAGGACTCAGTGCCAGATATAAGTTAAAACATAAGAGTTTATTCCAACTAATTTCAGTATACCTATAAGCATATTATGTTGATATTGTAAAGATTAAATTCTTTTAAACAATAATATATTTATTTCAAAACAGTGGTGCTCTCTTGATTATTACTAATACTTCTCTCTCTTAAAACTTACATACACACAAGTCCTTTACAAAACCGCTCACGCCACAAGCTACCACTACACTACAGCACATCACACCAACAAATTTCAAAATGGACAAGACACTGATGATTGATGACTAAAATAGTTTCTAATAGAATAGAAAAATAGATTCTTTTTAAAAACATGCATTTGAAAGAGAAAAAATACTAACAGATTTAAAAAAGCAAAACAACCTAAATGAAGGTTACTGATAAATACTTGTAGCACTTTTTTTTATCTTCTATTTACAATCAATCAGTCAATTCAATTTTTTCAGTAATAAGATTTCGTTCACAAACATAATAAACATGATTCTCCAAAGTAAAAATAAACTAAAAACTGCTCCTCATAGACTTCAGAGAAATGCTAAAAATTCGGGGGCATATAAAAATACCTGGTAATAGTTAAGTACAAAAATTAACGTATTCCGTACAATGTTGTTTAATTAAAAAAAATTCTCATCTCATCTCGTCCTGTATTCCAGGATTTTAATGCGTTTATCATATTTAATTTCGAAAAACTATTTTTATTAATAATTTTATAATAATTAAACAATATTTTTCATACAATTATTTAGATCTATTTTCCAGTAAATTAAATCAATTAATAAAATATCTTAGTTGGAAAGGAAAAAAATGTCGTCTTTTTAAAATGGTTCAAAACTTATATATTAATTTAATAAAATCCCAAAATTTTATTTATCCAATCAAAATTTCTAATTCACATTAAAACCAATTTAAAAAAGATTAATAAATTTATAAAATAATTTTATATTATTTCTGTGAACTTTTTTTAAATACGCGGCAATGAATTATGACAATTTTAAATAAAAAAATGTAATGAATTATTTAATTTAATTACGAAGTAATTTAAAATAGAAGAAAATATATTAACATGTGCATTTTAAGTTTTTTTTCCAAAATTATATCAATACTATACAGTAGTACGGAAGTAAGCTGGATTATAGACTCACTGGGAACCGTCCTACCACGTCCTTACTCTTTCCTTCGTTGGATCTCTGGTCTAGTGAACACTACTAATATTATAGTCAGTAAAATTTAACGTCATACTATGGGCAAATTAATAGTTATTTATGATCATTCATTTCACAAATTATTAACTAACATTTAGTATTAAAAATTCTTATTCTTTATCGGTTGATTTAACTAAATAAAATAAATTAGGTCAAATGGATTTGTAAGATTTTTTCATATAAAAAGAAATTTAGATAAAAATTTACTTTATTTAACAGTAATTCCGCCAGAAAAATAATATTTAATACATTATAATAAAATTTAAAAAAAATGGTTTTATAAGATTATTTTAAAATTTCAACGAAAAGTATAAACGAAAAATTACGTCAACTGAAATCCATTAATCAAATATGGCGTGATTATGACAAGCATCTTTTTTAAGTGCCTCCTATTTTCTTATGTTTCATAAAAATTATAATACGGCTTTAAAAGTAGGTATTATTTCTATATTTTTATTGTAAAAAAAAAAATTAAAATTGATTTTCAAATTAATCGATGTTCGATCTATAATTGATTTTGAGATATGATGAGATTAATATCATTATAGTCAGGACCGTTCAACCGATGCGATGCACTTGGGCCCCCTAGTCCACAGGCCTCAGAAAAGCAGACACACTTTATAAACGATAAGCGTAAACAATTACAAAATAATATAAAAAAATCTGGTGTGAAACACTCACACAACTTTCTCTTACTCCTGTTCTCAAAATTATAATTGACAAATGTTATAATAGTTTGTGTACCAAATTTAACGAAATTCGTCGAAAACTGAAAAAACTGTTCAGAAACGTGAATTGCCAGAGGTTATTAATATATTCGTAAGCGCTTAGGTTTCGGGTGAACAAATACGTGACCTATCCCGAAATCTATAGGCACCCCAACAGAAAACCTATGCGCGCTCTACCAATAGAGCACTCCTCGAAACAGAACGTAATGTAATTGAAACTTACGTCATTTCATGGGGAGGGCATGCTAAAATTTTCTATGGGTATCACCTTAGCACATTGCATCAATGCTTTTTTTGATCATTCAGTCCATAACTTAATTTCAGTCAAGTGATTATATTCTATTTTGTTTTGACATTCAATTGTTTAGTATCATCAATGGGGGGGGCTTGACTGGTAGAAATAGAATTTTACAGAAAATGTTTCAAAATTGCTCAAGATAACGCAACGTGAAACAACTACTGAAAATGAAGACGATATTTAAAGCAGTGAACATGATTAACAATTTATCGAAGGCACTGCAATTATTATTACCAAATGAATACTATAAACAAAAAAGAAATTTATAATAAAGGCCAGTAATTTTATGGCCAAAAATATTTATTACAACGTTTTAACATATTGAAGATGTTTGTTTAACTTGCTTTCAAAAGTAGCTAAATAATTATACTTTATTTCCAAAACTAGCTACTGTAAACAATATTTGATGATATTTCCAAAACAACTAAAGAACGGTTTCCACAAACTGCTAGGCCCATTATTATCAACTGAAATAAAATATTCAGTGTTAACTTTCAGTGAAATCTTTTATAATTTTAAATAATGGCTAGAGATTTTGGACGTGACACTAATAAAGAAAACATATCAAAAATTTCTAAAAATAATTCACTAACGTAATTCACTAAATTTAAGAAAAAAATTTACTAAATTTAAAAACTAAAAATTCACTAATTTTTTCGCTCTCCTATAAAATTACTTTGAATGGATTTATTAGGTTTTGGAAATCAGTTCCTCAATTGTCGATCAGATATCGTGAACAGAAGTGGATTGCAAACATATTATACAATTAGTAACTCTTATTGAAAAAATTCTGGTGACTTTCAATTATTGCAATTTACGTAGTTATTGTTAACAAATTTTTTCTAGCTTATAATTTTTTATAAATGTTTAACAGTCTTTTGTAACAGTGCGAGTATCTATATTTAAGAGCTAAGCAGTAGCGCGCTGGACTAGCAACTCGGATGTACTGGGTACGAGTCCAGCTATGCTACCCTTGAATTTTCTCTTTCTAGGAGCCTCTTACAGTTCACTGTCCGGTAATGGAGTTCAATGTTTGTAATGAGTCAGGCAGTGCACTGAGACAGCTCCGATCTTTTGGAAGAGCTATATGGGGCCCAGAGGGCCTTTGGATAGCGTAGTGCTTGGTCCCTTCCTAAAGACAATAAAACTCTAATTTAATAAAATTACCTTTATTGAGGGAAACCCACCCTAATGTATTCTTAATTGAAATTTCCCCAAAGAAAAGTTTATAGTTAGTTTATACTTAGTTCTGTATGTACATATAGCTAGTGTACAATGTTTAACGGTACTGGTTGGTGACTTTTAGAGAAACTCACAGGAAAACAGGAAAAACAAAACTTCAGTAAAGACGCACTTCCGGTCTCACCTATTTTCTTTAAACAATGATCTTATTTAGAATTAATAGATGATACAATAATAAAGTAGTTGTGGTTGGTTCCGCAGAGCTGGTGTAATGTGATAACAAGAAGGAGTGATAACAATAAAGAAAATAGATAATTTTTAATTATAAAAATTATAACTAGTGGTGCCAGCCAGTCGCTATTATTCAGGTCAAGAGCCGCGGTCAGTGCACGGTCAAAGGGACCGCTAAGGACAGGAACCGCCAAAGACACACTGCTTTCAAAAGGGTCATTATACGGTCAGTATACAGAAGCCGTCTGGCCAATATACAAGGGTCAACAAATCTTTCAAAAGACCACCTGGCTACAGTCTTTTGATAACCGCCAATAAACAAACACTCAAAAGACCACCTGGCTACAGTCTTTTGATAACTACCATCACCTGCTGCCACACCTGTTCACCGACCTAGGGTCAACACACGGCAAGAGATGTTTTAGTGTGACCCGTAATTACAAACTTGTCAATGTGTCAAGTAATACACCATGTCATGTGTGAAACGTCTTGGCAATATAACGTCTCTCCACAAGAAGAGGGGATGATTATTCTTCAGTATTTCATCAGCGTATCATCAAGACTTCTACCCAGTGACATACATCGGAGCGGTCACTATCTAAGTATTTAAAACATATATTATTTTCAATCATTCTAGTTGCACTTTAAATTCATTTTAAATCATTAAATTTGTAGTTTATCTTTTCAAACGTTTAAATTATTGTTAAAATATATATATCTATTTTCGTAAATTCGTAATCCATATTCCGAATAACACATCTCTAAAAATCTCTAACTAACTCCCAACTATTCATCACATCACAACACCTCTCCAAGACATCTGAACCCACTACACTGGAAAGCATCACAGACATTTTCAGTGATAGATTGCTTCTTTTCGTGGTCATCGACCGGTTTCGGGCGTTTGCCCAACATCAGGATGTTTTTGTCAAACAGTGTAATAAGTCAGACTTGCACAGAGCAAATACAGTTGATACACTACTATCAACATCAACTATATTATACACAACATCATACATACTACAGTATCAACTGTATTTGCTCTGTGCAAGTCTATGTTATTTACTGTTTGAGAAAAACATCCTGATGATGGGCGAACGCCAGAAACCGGTCGATGGCCACAAAAAGAAGTAGGCTATCACGGAAAATATCTCTGATGATAATAAAATAGCACTTTAGTGGAGATCATAACCCCACCCTTCCACATTGGAGAAGATCATAAACCCCACACTTAAGCTATTAAAAAAAAAACAAAAACTGAAAAGGAATTTTTTCGGACAAATGTTTTTGATGGTTTTGCTCGGAACAATCGCCAGATGCGGTGATAGTAGCTAAATGGTATATCAAGACAAACTTCCAATATTTTTCGTTTTTGAATATCAAGAAGTATCAATCATTATACTTACATTTCCAACAAGTAGTAAACATTGCGCACATGCGAATTTTCTGAACAATTGAACCTAGTCAGAATATGATGATCCTTCTGCTATCCATTACTTTACAATGTAACTTAAGTTTCAAATATTTATAAACGAGAAAGAATGTCTCAATCTCAGATTATTGAAATGGTTAATATTGTGATGGATACCAGAAATATATTTTCAAATATATTTTATTTAAGAAAAATGTAACACTCTCTGGGAAAAGGGACTATTTAGGTAGAAGACCACTATTGCCTTTTAGAGTTCATGAACTTGTTAGCATTGTCTACCACTTCTTCTCACAGGGGAAGATTTGAAATAATAATTAAAAGGCATTCATTCAGACAGTCTGTTGTAGACATTCAAGCCGAACACTTGTTTGTCGTTCTCTTAGCATCAGTGACAGTTCCACAATATATTAATAAGTTTATACTTTCTTTGCAAATAACTTGTAGTTATTATTTTAATACAATATTTTATTGTTAGCTGCGGTGACTACCTTCTTATTTCTGATACTTCTCTCTCTTAATACTTACATACACACAACCCCTTTACAAAACCGCTCACGCCACACGCTACTACCACAAACAACTACCACAAATACACTATCACCAATTACATTTCAATATCAAGAAAGTGAAATGAAGTGTAATTACTATACTATAGAGCATAAAATTAAGTACATGTCTTACTTACTTCGACAAGACAATGAAGGTACTAAATGAAGATCACTACAATGTACTCCAAATGCATTACATGCATTTGGGGATTTGGATACGTATCTCGAAAGGTGTTTTTATTTTTATCTTTGTTAGTGACTGCAATTTTGAAACTATTGGATTAAAGCATAACATTCCAGGTGCATATTTTGCTTTTATCGTGACATTTTACTAGAGATTAAAAGCAAATTTTGACTAGAGGACATAATCACATTCAGAGATGGTATGAAAAAAGAAAATGAAAGAACGAAAGGTTCAATGGCATCTCTAGTTTTAGGACGTTGTGCAATGTGTGTTGTTATGCATAGTTGCCTAATAAATAATAGATACATGCAAATTAGGTGGAAATTAGTGCTGTGTATAATAAAGATTGAGATTAATGTAGGTAAGCTAAATCTATTTGGTTTCTTTTCTGTGCCCACATTCTGCTAAATAGATATTAGCGCTCTAATTAGTTTTATAATGGATGTGTTAGGTGGAGAGAATTTAGGTCTGGTTGATGATATAAGAAGAAGACTTGGTTAACACTGGTGAACCAATATACTAATTAGAGTGATACAGACTTCCTGGACTTTACAATAGAGAAATGTTTTAAGGTAGAATGGTATGAAGAATGACACGTAGTAATTGGATGTATTGAACTGAATTCAACTGTGTTTTTATGGACTGTCCGTCGCTATATTTATACAGTTTCTCCCACTCCAGTCCGAGAGAGTGGTTGAGCTTCTCTTTGCTCTCTTTGGTTGCTGTTACAGTTTGGTTTATCACTCTAGTACACTAATAGTCGAGTCAAGTATGTGTAATGTTTAAAAGCTGACAAAGGCCCACATGTTTTATCTCGTTAAGCTGAGTTATCTATTAAGATCCATTAACTTGCTAGTTATTGGGATGAACTCTTTTCAAAAGTGTTAACATTAACAATATAATCAATTAATTTGATGGGTGTTTACAATGGATAGAGAATTATGATTTTCAAACGTATATGCCATAGTATTATTTATTTTTTTTAACTTCAAATAATGTTGTATCTGCTTGAATTTGCTTTAATAAATTGTTGTCTCACTAATATTAGATTCAGATAAAAATCAGCGTTTCAGTGGCAATAAAAGTAGACATTATTCAAAACTTAAATGCTAAAAGTTTTTTGTGATTCATCGTATAGCCAATTTTGAAATCAATAGATTTCAGCAAAAAGAAAAAAGAACAAAACCTGACTGCAATCGATAAATTAAAAATAGATGTTGGCGACATTAAAAGTCTAATATGCGTAATTAATACGATAATCTACTTTGATGTAGGAAAGTTTGTTCAAGTATACGTATAGAAAATATATAACCATACATGCGACTTATATACTTACCACACACATAGATGAGCAAGTTATAAAGTTTAACAGTATTTTCTGTGATTGTGTGCGCTCGCCCGCCTGCTAATGCTTACATATTGTGCACAGGAAATAAGCATAACTACACAGCTATAGTAGTACTTGAGTCCATCTGGGTTTAGGCTATAACAATTCAGCCACTCCAAACAATTTTATACAAACATAATTTCCAACATCCTTTCCCAAAACTCAACGTCACGCTATATCTACTACACTTCCCTCTCTCGCACTGTCTCGCTGTCTGTAGCATTAAGACAACTCTCTCCTACCGCTGAACTAATTCTAAACAGTTTAACTGATGGCAATTTCCTCGCAACTAAGTCTACTTTATAACATTTGTTTGCATTAATAAAATATATTTTTGGTTATATTTTTTTGGTATAATTAAAAAATTAGAGAGAAATCTTAAAAAGTTTCCTTAATTCAATAAGGCTTAATTTTGAATTAATCACTTTTTTGAATACAGATAGTGCTTTAACATAATTCCTTCAATATCATACAGAATGCCATTTGCTGTTTACATTCTATTGTTATATAACATTTTAACTATCCCTTATTGATGTAAGAGGAAAATTTTGCTTTCGTAATTGACTTACGAAATTAAATTTTCATATATACATATTTTCAAATCCCAATCTCGAGACTCTTAGATATAATTGCTAAATTTATATTGGAAAAAATGTATAGTTAAAAATGGGTATCTTTCGCCTCAGTCCGCGTCAACAAATTTGTTGTTGGCCTTGAAAAGCCTTATTAGAATCACTCCTTACTTTTTTACATGTGCCTAGAACCCCTGAAAAGTTCGAAAGAAAAGGACTTCAAAAAATGGCCTATGTTTGTGAGTATATATATATATATAGGTTGTCCCAAAAGGTACTTTACAACTTCACAATGCAATAACTTGAATTGTAATTGATGTACAGAAAATAACTTTAGTTTATCTAATGCTCCATCTCATAAGGTTTTTTTTCCCTCGTGTTTCAGATAACAGGAAACAAGAATAAGAATAATGGCGTCCCCACAAGAAAAGGCACAATGTGTGAAGTGGTTTATTGAAACCAGATCTGACATTCAGACACAGAGAAACTTCAGGACACGATTTAACAAGAATCCACCCTCTCGACCATCAATAAGAAAGTGGTACAACAACTTCATGGAGACAGGCTGTGTTGATGTAAAGCCTCATACTGGCCGGCCCGGAACGAGTGATGCAGACGTCGAACGCATACGTGTAGCTTTCCAGCGTTCGCCACAGAAGTCGATTCGAAGGGCCTCACAGGAACTGCAAATCCCTCGCACAACAGTGCACAGGGTACTCCGAAAACGTCTTCAGTTGTACCCATATCGTCTGCAATTACTGCAGGCACTTGAGCCAAATGATAGACCGAAGCGCATGCAATTTGCTGTGGAAATTCTGACACGTGTGGAAGAGGATAACAATTTCCTTAATAATGTGGCTTTCTCCGATGAATCGACTTTTCATGTGTGTGGAAGAGTCAATACACACAATGTCCGCATCTGGGGGTCAGTAAACCCACATGCTTTGAGAGAAGTGGTGCGTGATAGCCCCAAAGTTAATGTGTGGTGTTGTGTCATGATTGATCGCATTATTGGACCATTCTTTTTTGCAGAAAACACAGTTAATGGTACCAATTACCTTGACATGCTGCAGATGTATCTGATACCTCAATTAGCTGATCGACAACCAACAGTCTTTTTTCAGCAAGATGGTGCACCACCCACTGCTGATGAACACATGTTACGGCGAGTGTGAATGGAAGTTGAATACCGATTAGATATCGTACGTGCCACAAGAGGTGCGCATATTGAAGTGGACTAAACAAGGAAAAAACTTTATGAGATGGAGCATTAGATAAACTAAAGTTAGTTTCTGTACATCAATTACAAATCAAGTTATTGCGTTGTGAAGTTGTAAAGTACCTTTTGGGACACCCGATATATCAATTTCGTAACAGATAAGCAAAAAATCATGGGCCTAATGATTTTTTTTTGTTTTTTTTTTTCACTTGGTCAACGTAGAATGTTAACTTGATTGATTTTTAGAAGACCAATGATTGGATTGTGAATATCGGAGCTAGTTTTTACATTCTCTTAGAGAGAAACACTTTATTCGTAAAGAATTGTCAGTGGGGCTGCTCGACAATGTCAAGTTGCTAACACACTGCTTACCAATCAATCGAACAAATCAATCAATATAATAATAATAATAGTAAGAGGAAGTATTGCGATCGTGCCAGATTTCCAGATTTTCGAAATTGAGTTTTCACCTGAATAAATTTGCCATCACATGTACCGGAAATGCATGTTTTGAGGTACCCTGAGTCCGAAAAATGGGTTTTTAGAAAAATGATCGGTGGGTGTGTATGTGAACAGCATAGTATAAAAAAGAAAAATCGCAGAAAGTTCAAACTTGATATTCCGATTAGATACCACACACCATGGAATCCGACAGTAATTATCAGTCAAAATTCCTCAACTTTACTGAATGTTTTTTCCACTTTCCTGCGATTTTCTTAAAAAAACTTTCACAGTAATTACACATAGGGAAAGCTAGGAGAGATGACGCGGTAGGAGAGAAGACGCAGGCTTTACTTCTCTTGTTTGCCACCACGTGGCGTCATGGAAGTTAGTCGAGGAGTAGAGAGAAGCAGAAGCGAATGTATTGTAAAATTCTTCAGTTATTTTGTGTGTTCTAGGAACATTTATACGCATCAGCGTGTATTTTCATAACGTAAATTTTCAGAAGGCTTAGTAAGTTTTTTTATATACTATATTAATTGCAATTGAAATCAAAGATTTCCAGCTGTCGTTAAAGTTGGACTTGTAGAATTAGTGTTTAACAAGTTTCATGTCGATCAGTCATGTTACCTTCACAGAGGAGAGGTCTCCTACCTATGGTGCGTCATCTACCCTACCATAGTGGGAGGGGCGGCAAATTTGTATTTTGTTTCTGGAATAAATGAGAATGTCTTTATTTTGAAAAATAACATTTTTTTGCAGATAATAGTAGTTTACATATGTTTTATAAGCATTCCCTCTTTAATATATCTCCTATATTTTGATAAGGGGCATAACTTTGAAATGTGCGTCATCTCTACTAGCTTTACCTATTTGCTAGAAAATCGCAAAAAATTATTAGATAAGTTAAGTGGTACTTCCGGTAGATGGAATCGCCAGATGCGGTGGTAGTAGCTAAACGGTATATCAAGCGTGAACTTCCAATATTTTTCGAATTTGAATATCGAAAAGTATGCATCATTTATTCTTATATTTCCAACAAGTTGCACACATGCGAACTTTCTGAACACTTGAGGTTCTCTGACACAAAAAAAAAAAAAAAAAAAATTGTTTTTAGAAAATGGACTGTATGTGAACACAATATCTGAAAAACGAAAAGTTGCAGGAAGCTCAAATTTGATATTCCGTTTAAGTATTAACAACCGCATTAGACACGAAGATTTCGAGCATAATTCATCAACCGAGAGTTCAACTTTACTAACTAATTTATTCAGTTTTTGTGATTTTTCTCGAAAACGGCTTCAACGATTATTCTTTTAACATGTTATATCAACTAACCAAATAAAGAGCTATAACTTTTATTTGCAACATTTCTCCTAGAAAATTTATTTAAGGGGGGGACTCCTGGTGGAGGGGTGGGATTATGTTCTTTTCTAATGAGGTATATACCTTATTGTTAACTAAATAATATTAATAGAATAATTGTATAAGCTGCCAAAATTCCCAGTTTTGAAGAAAATTGGTTGAGCGGAAAAAGACTACTGAATAAATTTTTCAGTCTTTCCGTTTTTTCAATCCGTCGTCATTAGATTTAAACAAATAAGACTTAATAAATCAGACGTTTTAAACTAATAAGAATTATAAGTGTGAAGAAAATTTATCATTTCTTAGTAAGAGAAAGTCGTGTGAGTGTTTCACACTGGATTATTATCAGGTTATTCAATAATGTGTTTTTACTTTTTTTATAAACTATATATATATATTTTTTTTGGAACTTACAATGATTTATAATCAATTTAGTTGCATTTAACTAGGAGATATAGGTATGTATGTATAACGTACCTTTAAGGGATAAATGGAATGGGGGGGGGGAGTGAATAGAGGATTTCTAATACTTTTTCAATTCATTCGCAAGAAAATTATTAATGATTATTATTTTGTATCAATAAGGTAAAACACATATAGACTTGCCACGTTTATTTGAAACTTTATTCTAAGAAAATTTATATTTCTGAGGAGGGGATCCTGGCTTCCCACTAAGGTACTAAAGTGTCTTTTCAGTATATTATTATAGTCAGTCACCCAATTACAATCATGTTAATGAGAATTAAATATGATGACAATATTTGTGAATTTTTTTGTTTTCCAAGAATGCCACGATTTACTAGTCAATGATTTCAATAATTTTCTTTACACTTGAGATTTTTTTCTGTGCGGTAGAGTGCACTGCGACCAAAAGAGCTGTATTGTGCCACCCTCCTGGTACCAGGGGTGAAACTATTCACCTATAGTCCCCCTTCCAGATTAAGATATCTCTGAAGAATCTCAGGATCTGGAAAGGTTCTAGGAAGGGTAGATCTTCTTCCAACTCCTGGTAAGTACCAAGGCTTCCAAAACTTCTCTAGATGACGATATCGCAGTTCGTTAGGAGTTGTATTGGAGTATTCTCCATCTCCCCAAAAAAATTTGCAGGTGCTATCGTGTTCTAGGCCCAGCTTCTTCACCTGCCCTCTGAGTCTAAAATGCCCCTTGGAGAAACCCGTCAGCATACAAAGCCTATTTTTACTTAAACTGATTCACGCTTCAGTTATTTTTTGGTTATAACCATTCAGGAAAGTCTTAGTCCTGCCTCAGTCTATGCTCTCTTCATTTCTAAGATCTTCTCAAACAGACTGGTCACTTATTCCAGTTCAGAGACCCCAAAAAGGTAGATGCAGAGCCTTTCTTTGCCAGGATGCTGGCCATCTCATTTCCTTCCACGCTAACATGCACTGTCACCCAATGAATAAGGTAACTCTATTGCTTCTTCCCAATCATTGAGTTTGCCGAAGCATTCCCACATCGTTTTTGAACTGATGACAGAAGGAAAGCTATTTGTATATTAATTTTTTTTCCGAAAACAGAAACTTTAATATAAACAAGATTGAAATATTCAAAATGATCAAGAACATTTTTAAACTAAATTATTCAAAACTAAGTTCTCTAGACAGCCAATTTATCTTGTGTAAATGCCCTGGCATATCTTTCAACTTGCTTTATTACAGGTTTCTGCAGCACCCAGAAAGGAATGTAAATGCTTTAAAGCCCTTACTTCTTGAGTATTTGATAAACAACAATCTTGCTTATAAATAATTCAGAAATCAAATGACTCACAGACTACGGTAAAAGCTTTTGTTTTCTTCATTTTCCCATTAAAACTAATTATAAAGTTAAATGAAAACAAAATATTAAAATATGAATTATTTCTCAACAAGACTACAATAGCAAATACATTTTAAATAGATAATTATAACATTTATTTTGAAATGTGTTAAATTTAGTTTTGGTATAGCACATCGAATTCTAGGAGATATGAAGGAAGTAGTGCAATCCAGCACTTTTGGGTACATTTTCAAAATTAACTGAGATTTGTGCTTCTTTACATTTCCAGTGTAATTAAAAAATATTTTCTGCTGAACCTCTTAAACTAAAAACTTCGTGTTGAATTCTTCCGAGATACCCAAACGAAATTACATCAAGTTTGAATTTAGGAGGAGATTTCGCTTTACGATCAGATCATGCAAGTCATACAAAACAAAGACTAAATATCAAACTAAAACATAAATAAAAAAAGGATTACATCTATTTCAACATAGTTGGTTGTGTACCTGCATAGAGCTAAGACATTTCCTGTGGATTGCAGTATAGACAGAGGATTGGTAATTGCTCGTAATTGGTCGGATTACGTAATTGCTGTGGATAAGAAGTAGCAGCTCGGTCCAAAGCTCATTATTTAAGCTCAAGCGTATTTGGTGATGTTATCTACAAAGCGAAGAAGGGTCTGCTGAATTGTCGAGTTGAAGCTGCGAAACCCGAGTAATGATTAGGGAAAATTCACGAATTTGTTTTTCCTTAAAGAAAATAAATGTTTAATGAACTAATCTAATTGTTAAGTAAGCTAACAATTAACATTTAAAAATTTAAATTTTATATTACAGTACTCTATATAAAAAAATCTGGTGTGAAACACTCACACAACTTTCTCTTACTCCAGTTCTCCAAATTATAATTGGCAGCTTTTATAGTTAGTGTAACAGATTTAATGAGATCGTCGAAAACTGAAAAAACTGTTCAGTAAAAGCGCACTTCCGGTTTATTAATTTTCTTGAAACTCGGAATTTTTCGGCCATGTATTTATTTCTAATTAATTTTGTTTGGATGATAGAATTGTATAATCAACTGTGATAGCACTTTAGAGAAAAATATAACCCCACCCCTCCCCTAAAAGTGCCCTTAAATAAATTTTCCCAGAGAAATGTTTCAAATAAAAGTTGTAGATCTTTGCATGTTTAGTTTATATAACAAAGTTTCAAGAAAATCGTCGGAGCCATTTTTGAGAAAATTGCGAAAAAGGGAAAAAATCATTTAGTAAAGTGGCAAAGTAAACGCACTTCCGGTTATCCGATTTTTTTCAAACTCGGAATTTCAACAACATATTTAATTCTAATCAACATTATTTAGATGACAGAATTATATAATAAACTGAAACTGAAATTATATAATAAACTGAAAGATGAAAATGTAACCCCACCTTTCCCCCAAAAGTGCCCTTAAATGCATTTTCCTGGAGAAATGTTTCAAATAAAAGTTGTAGCTCTTTGTATGTGTGGTTGATGTACGAAGTTTAAAGAAAATCGACGGAGCCATTTTTGAGAAAATTGCAAAAAAGTAAAAAATCCAACTCCTCCTCAAAATGGATATTTCCGGTGAAAACTCGATATCGAAAATTTGACACGATTACAATACTTCGTCTTACTAGGAGTAAGAGAAAGTAAAAAATTAAATTAAGGGCTCGATATCTGAATACAAGTTTTCTATTAAGGTAAAAATAAATAGATAATAGAAAAATATTATATTTTATTGAAATAAAATCTAAAAAAAAAAAGGAACCTTTCTTTTAGTAACCACTTCAATTTTTATTGTATTATGAAGAGAAATGAGAAGTTCAGAAGTTGGGAGAGAATTGGCTAACTCAAGAAATAGGCTGGAGAGGGGGCAACCACAAACCCCATCGTTTCCCTCTGGACTAATATAATTAATAGGCAAGGGAGTTTAATTAAAGGTTTAACATGCAGCTTGCTCCTGGATGGTTCGATCTACATCGACGGTATTCTGAACTATTCACGCATCAGCTAGCATCATATATCTCCCGTTTATTACAAGTAAGCGCTCTCAGCAATTGCATTTAGCAAACACAAATCCAGATTATCACTTTTAATAATCATCTTGCTCAAAAATTTAGCGTCCCTACATTCGCAAATTTATGATATTTAATTAGTTTATGGTTTAATGAAAAAGGTGTCACATATATTACTTTCTCTTACTCTTAGTACGAAGAAGTTTTGTAATCGTGTCAAATTTTCAATGTCAAGTTTCGGAAATGCACGTTTTGAGGTACCCTGAGTCCGAAAAATGGGTTTTTAGAAAAAATGGTCAGTGGGTGTGTATGTGAACAGCATAGTATAAAAACGAAAAATCACAGAAAGTTCAAACTTGATATTCCGATTAGATATCACACCATGGGATCCGACAGTAGTTATCAGTCAAAATTCCTCAACTTTAATGAATATTTTTGTCACTTTCTTCGGATTTTCTCAAAAATGGCTCCAACTATTTTCTTTAAACTTTTATATTAATTCCACTTATTAAGCGTTACAAGTTTTATTTATAAAATTTCTCTGGAAAATATCTTTTAAAGCGGTTTTTGAGGAGGGAAAGGGTTATTTCAGTTTAAAGTGCTATTTCAGTTTATTATACAATTCTATAATCTAAATAATATTAAAAATACAACTAAATATGTTGCCAATATTTTGAGTTTGAAGAAAATCGGTTGACCGGAAGTGCGTTTCTATTGAACAGTTTTTTTCAGTTATTAGAGATTTTCTCGAAAACGGCTCCAACAATTTTTAGACTATACATACAAAGTGCTGAAACTATTATTTGAAACGTTTCTTCGGAGAAATTGATTACAGGCAGATTCTGGAGGAGTTAATTGTAAAAAGAACTTTATACTGTGCCGAAAATCTGACACTGTCATACTTGTTTTTGAGGGAAGGGAATTAGCGCGTATAGCATACTCTAGGAATGGTAGCGCGCTGGACTAGCAATGGGGAAGTTCGGAGTACGAGTCTAGCAGTGCTGCCTTTAAATTTTCTTTTCTTAGGAGCCACTACATCGTAATGCCCGATTCCAGGGGGCAGTGCAATATTCCATATAACAATCTATGCCAGCATTCCTTATTTGAATTTTCTACTAACGACACCCTATTGAGCGTCCATAGCTGCAAGCCGTTCGTTGGGACCAATGATAAGGCGGGGTGAAGGAGAGAGGCGCCTAATTTCGCCAACCTTTCCACCACCTCCACTTCCAAGGAAATTAAAAAAATATTACAATGGTACAATGAAAGAGCGTATATCTTTTGAGGAAGATAACTGCATCCGGTCTTCTAGAATCTTCTAGCACCATTTGAAAACTAAAACGCAAGAATTACTGTCTCAAATGCAGCTGACTTTCCGAACCACATCTAAAAGCATTTTGAATTTGAATACAGAAAATGTCAAAACTTCAACCTGGAAAACAGTCAGCTCACCCCAAAGAAGCAACTTCAAGCTATCTCTTTTCTCAAAATAGACCAGATATTCAATCTATTCTAAAGCTTGCTGTTGTGATAAATCAGTAATAAACCACAGACCTGACAGACCTAGCGTTACAATCAACCCTAGAAGGTAATCTAACATTGTAAGATTGATCAAAAACATAATTCTAGCAACATTCTTCTTTCAGTAGCAATATCTGTAAGGGACCATTAAAAGCATGTTGCGCTAAATGGTAAAATGATTATAAAGAGTTTCCTAACAAAACAATCAAAATCCGGTTTGAGTGTCTTGCAGATTTTCATTCAAAACATTTTTTTTTTTTAAAGAAAAATCAACAAAATTTTCAGCTATCAATAAGAAAGTGGAAATCAAAGTGATAGCATTAAATATTAATTGTATGGATAAAACTCATTGAGAATGGATAATGTTGTAAGTGAAAACGAGAAAGGGGAAAGCAAATAAAACAAATACCTTCTACCTAATAGGATTGTCCTAATGCATTGTTTTGTCTGCTCAAGTGAGAGGGTTATTTGAAATCGTTTAGTAAAAGTATATAAGAGCAGTTAAAGGGAAATACTGAGCTCTTACTGACCCACAGGTGGCTCAAACATCTGTTGAAAATTAGGGGGAATAGATTAGATTGATACACTTTAAGAAATATAAAAAAAATAATTACAAATTATCCTAAAATTTTATGAACATTTTATTTCATATATATCCATTAATAATTACTTCTAAGAGAATTCTGGGGTTTCAAAACTTTCTCAAGTTAAAAATCTTTTGTAATATTGGCATTGCAAACTTGTCATATTGAAATTATTTAATACACAATACTTTCTGCTAATCATTTTCAAGATTCCCATTCTACATGCGCTGCTGTTATTGTTATTGGTGCCTAAAATTCATGTTTAGAAAAACCTAGGGCATCATGATTCCTCAAAATAATTTATTCAACTAGTTTCCTCAATCCAATTGAAAACATCCTTTATTTAAATTTTTGGAGTCTTCATTGTATTTTTTGTCTTTCGACGTAGCCGAAACTACTTAGTATAATCTTATTTATTTGAATCGTTGCTGAAACATTTCTTATTTCATTTTTGTTTCTCACATTGTTTTTTTTTTGTTTCTTGTCCTGTCTTGTGCAAAATACAACTCAATTCCACATATCTACCGTTCAGGTTAAATAGAATACTCTCAAGATTAGTCAGTTGCTATTAAACACTCTGACTAATGAGAATTTCAGTTTTTGTTTTTTTAGCAGAGATTAAAAAATCCTCAGTTCCATAATGACTAAATATTTATTACTGTTTATTATTTTATTGAGGGATAAATATGTGAACTTCTTTCACTCTCTAAGTGACTATTTCCAGACAAACTGTTATTGTTGCTAAGCATCTATATGATTGTAAAGAAAATTAATATAAATAATAAAGATATTTACTTTTCAACTCTGTTAATGACATCATCTACAGTTGAAATTGTTTACAATAAAAAAAAGCAGTTCCTTATTTGGCTATAATTTTTTCCAAGATATGCTTTCCTTAAGTATAACAGTTTGAAATTATGTGTGTATTTTCATTGAAAAAGCAATTCCGAAAATTGCAACATGGGCGCATTTTTTTTTTTTAACTTAAGACGTGTCAACATTGGCGTCCGCAACCTTCTCGCTACAGACAACACTGTCCATTACGGAACAGTGAGCTGTAGAGGCTCCTAAGAAAAAAAATATCCAAGGGGTAAAAACTGGACTCGAACCCGGGACCTCCGCGTGGGAGTCCAACATGCTAACTACTTAGCTAATTACTTTCCTACGAGAGCCCAATTATTATTATTCAAAAGAGGCAAAAGCCAAACGGTGCGCTAACCAAAGCCTCCATGGGCCCATATAGCTATCCCAAGCAAGAGCACACTACTTCCTTTTCCAGAGTAAATGAAAGTTGATAGAGCGCTGTAGGTAAGAATGATCAACTGAATATCCACAAAATACTCCGGAGTGTAGAATTATCCCAGTAATAACTTTTCACATTACTTATTCAAACTATCGTCATTAAAGAGAAGGGCGCGAGCGAGCCAATGCCTTTTAAGGCAGGATTATGTAGAAGCCATGCCAATAGCAGGATTATCTAGAAAATATATGCTGCACTAATAGGTTTGGATATGAACCTAGGTTAAAATGAAATTTCCAATAAAGGTTTTGAGCAACTTGGGAGGCGATAGAAATGTTAAGATCTTATGTATAGTTTGATTCAAGACATAGAAGGGGGAGCGTTAACTATAGATCGAATATTTTGGATTGTAAGGATTGGATTATTTGGAGCTTCCAGCGTTTGGTTGAACACCACATTCGAGGGGCATTCGCCTGATAGGTTTTAGTATAGTAATATAAATTAATCTTTGCTGTCCAATGAGAGTTTAGATCTATTGTCTAGGAGTCTTTTGAGTAGTTGGAAACATCTATTGATTTTTGTCTTGTAAAGTCATGTTTAAGGATACCAAGATAAGTCTTTTGCCCATGTAAAAAAATCCAAGATACCGGACTACGTTGACTATTTGTAGAGGATTCAGTCGTAGTAGACGACGAGGAGTGATATGTCTTAATATGACGTAAGACGAACAGGAATAATACGACGAAGTGTAAAGCTGATATTCGGGGATTAGGTCTTTTTGAGTTTGATCAGCGTAGGTAAACAAGCATAGTGTCAAGTTTTGTAGCGATATATGCATTGAATACTAGGTAAAGGATGGGACCTAGAATGATCTGGCATTCCGGGCATCGGCATGATTGAAAGGTGAGATGAAAGTTTCCACTTGTCCTCGAAAATATTTGTTAGTAAAGTAGGATTTGAAAATAAAGTAAATTAATAGTGAAATGGCAAGATTCCTTCATGCTTTCAAAGCAATCCAGGCCGCAGAACAGCTCAGTGAGAGAAAGTAAAAGACAATCTATCTTATTTCTTTTATCCAGTTGATATTGATGCACCTGAAAAAAAATATATATTGAAAGCTAAGAAACAGATTCTAGAACAGTGGTTTCCAACACACCTGAATCCAAGACGTCCAAGATGTTCTACTATAACGCTCTCGGATTCTGAGTGTGTACATTGTATGTGCTGCCTGGAAAAGTGAAAAATTTTAAGCACATGCCATTATACGTTTTGTTAGTGTTGCTAAACTGGAATATATTTAAGGATGACAAAATCCCTGAAAACTAGCATATTAATGGCGCTTTTAACATACATTTAAAAGAATTAAGTCATTGTTTCATAGCGTTATTTCATAATGAATAAATTATATTATCATTTTTCATAAATCTTTTCTCTTAAAGATTAAACATTATGTTCATGTTTGTATTATGCAAGTCACGTTTATAAAAGACACACCAATAAAAGCTGATAATTTACCAATTAACCAATAAAAATCTTTTAAATATTTTAACAAAAATTAAATAGGAAAAAAATCTCAAATTAGAACAATGCCTTCGATGAAGTAGAACTGTCTTCGTGGCCTGCTGTAGAATCAATTTTAAATATAATTCAAATTCATAAAAATTTTTCATTACTAACCTAAAAATTGAGTAAGTAAATAATATTAATATTAAAAAATAGAAAAACAAAAAGTACATAACAATTTAATAATAACCATAATTGACAGCTATATATAACTCCTCATACCACCATCATATTTAGGCGAACAAGTGTGGGTGTTGTGATGTGTCGCTAAATGACGTCACCAGAAAGCCTACATGTAATCTTATTATAAAATGGTTAGCACTGGATATTTGAATAATCCAGCTTAAACCATGTTCACGGTTATATCAGTATGGAGGGTGGATAAGGAGATGATAGACAGCGAGACGACGATGTTATCCTTTTCAAGGGGATCCCATTCTGCTCGCTAAAACCATTATTTAACTGAACATACAGCCACAAGAGAGGGTGGGGCACTGGAAGTCGACACAAAGTATTTTTCACCTTGCGATCTTCACTGTATACCCTAATCTATAGTTAGTGAAAACTGTTGTTTTCTTTATCTTTTTCATTAAAACTTCATTAATTTGCAATTTTTATGATGTTATAGTGATAAAAAATTCATACATACATATATTGAAAATTAATTATTTGACAAATCTAGTTATTCTTTTTCATTGTATACATTATATTTTACCTAAGAGGAAATATTGTAATCGTGTCAAATTTTCGATATCGAGTTGTGGGTGGGAGAGTGTGTGGTGTGTGTGAAAGCATAGCTCAAAAACGAAAAATCGCACCAAGTACAAACTTGATATTTCATTTAGATATCACCATAACATCCGCACACTAAGTTATGGTGATATACCTCAACGGAAAGTACCACTTTACTGAATAGTTATTTTCTCCTTATTCAGATTTTATCGAATATGAATGCAACAATTTTCAATAAACTTGGAATATCAACTACATATGCAAACATCTACAACTTTTATTTGAAACATTTCTCCGTAAAAATTCATTTAAAGGCACTTTTAATACTTTCAATACTTTGTGGACTGCGGCACATACTCGTACTGTACAATTAGGGATAGCCACATACATACTTACAATGAATAGCTAAAAACTGCAGGTCTAAGAAAAGTTTTTTAACTGAATATTATGAATTCTATTTGGGAAAATTTTGTGAAAATTGTGTTTAACATCAATTTTATCTAGTTCTTTTAGGAAAGCGGCCAAATACAAAATGGCGGATATTGCATTTCCGCCTAATTCTCTTTTGCCTTCTTCCTCAACAATGGGAAGAGTATTCAGAGTTTTCTCTAAAACAGTAAATAATATGTTAGAAACAACTTGATTTTTGCCTTCTTTTTTTTTCTTTTTTTTTTTTAATTTTTATTGCACAATTTGATAATTTATTAAATACCTACGGAAGAAAAATTAGTCAAAAAAATTGTAAACTTTTTTTTTTCAAAGAAATAATTAGCTATAAATAATTAACCAACCACAGTGTAGAGAATTGAAGGTGTCAAATGTGGGCGTGGTTAACATTCTAAATTTCTCTGATTGGCCTAACATACACCAACATTTCCACAACCTTCTCTTCTACATTGTGATTGCCTAATTATTTATAGCTCATTATTTCTATGAAAAATCCAGTTAGAATTTTTTGACTAATTTTCCGTCCATAGATATTTTATTAATTATAGAATTGTACCATAATAAAAAAATTCAAATTATTTCTAACATATTATTTACTATTTTATAAAATTAATGTGAGCTATAAAGAGAAAATTCTGTATTTTCAGTGCATTGTTGAAGAAGAAGGCAAAAGATAATTAGGCGGAAATACAAGATACACCATTTTGTATTTGGCCGTTAACACTAATGGAACAAAATAAAATTGATATTAAACACAATTTTCATAAAATTTTCCCAAAGTAATTTATAATATTCAGTTAGAAAACTTTTCTGAAACCTGGAGTTTTTAGATATTATTCTAATGCCATTAATTTTCTGTACGCGGCGCAGTCCAGTATTGAAAGAGTATTACAAGGATGAAAGTCTACGCATGAGCTAATGCAATCAAAATCTGGTTTTTCGCAACAACATAAAAAAAGGAAGAGAACTAACTCGTATTAGTGCAATTAAACAAATAAATTGGAATAAGAAAAAAACGTTATATATTACAGTTCGATAAACTAGAGACTAGAGAAAGTTTTGTGACCGTTTCTCATCAGATTTTTTTTATTTTTTATGTCAGCATTCCGCCATAAACTGCGTCTCTGTAGATCCAGATAAGTGAGATCTTCAAGTCACTTCGCAGCGTTTGCTATCGGTAACCTTTAAAATATGTGATCAGAAGGTATGTGTCAACTATATCTGCATAACAAAAGGATCCCAAATGGAGCTCTATTGGGGAATTACTAATAAACTCGATGCCAATCCTATTTGTATCATAACACTATCAGCAAATATTATATGCCGACGACTTGGTAATCTTTAGTAGTGCTCCAAGTGTAGAGAAAGCAAAACAGAATTTACAAATTACTGTTGCAAACTTAGAAATCTTAGAAATCTGGTCAGAGCAAGATGGACTTCCTTTCTCACCAATAAAGAGCACATGCGTACATTTTCATAGATTCCGAAAAATTCAGCTATCAATAAAATTAAATATACAGGGCAGAACTATACCGTGTTCGGACAAAGTGAGGTATCTGGGAGTGACTCTAGATTCAGAGCTAAGTTGGCGCTCCCATATCCAAGACTTGAAACAAAGGAGCATCCAAAAATTGATTACCACCAAAGTGGGAAGCCGATCGCCACAACTTCTTAAATTTTTATAAAGCTTTTGTTCGTAGCAGACTAGATTATGGTAGTATAATTTATGGATACTCAAAATAATAAATACTATCCATAGCAAGGGTATGTCACTCGCAGCTCTGAGAACAAGTCCAATAGAAAGTATTCCAGCTGAAAGTGGAGAACCAGCACTGCAAGTTAGAAGGGACATCCTGATGTGTAACTAATGTGTCAAGGTTGTTGCCGTTAAAAAAATCATGTCGCCTATGAAGTCATTTACAATCCTCAATTTTAATATTTATACGCTAGGACAAATACAAGACTTTACCGTTGGTCAATGACGATAAATGGAGTAGGAGCAGCTTTTATCATGAATGAGAGGCTGTACAACTTCCCATTAAGCAATATCTCAAGCATATCTACAGCCGAGTTTTATTCGCTGTGTACAAAGCCCTAGAACATATTCGGAACTACAATGTACCTAAGAAATATATTATTTGCTCCGATTCAAGGAGCTCACTGGAGATGATAGGCAATCAGGACTCCGATAGTTTCTTGATTCAGTGCATAGATACGCTCTTGGAACTATGCCTGCGAGAAAATAAAGAAGTCTCCTTTATTTGGATTCCCAGTCATGTGGGGATAAGAGATAACGAATCTGTCGACAAAGCTGTTAAAGAAGCGGCATCAATGTTTTGTAGAGAGGAACGTGTCCTTGCAGTCGATTGGAAAGATTTTCTAAAAAAACAAAATCTATCCAACTGGGGAAAGGAATGGCAATCAGTGCAACTGTCAAATAAACTAAGGAATATCAAGGGTACCACAAAGAAATGGTCAACCTCAAATCGAGAATCTCGGCGAGAAGAAGTTGTCTAGCGAGAATGAGACTCGGTCACACCATGTTGACACACAGCCACATATTCCGAAGAAAACCTCAGCCGGTATGCAGCGCTTGCAAAAAGACATTAACGATCCCGCATATTCTATTGGAATGTTCGAAATATGTAAACGCGCGGGGTAAGGTAAATTTGCCGACCAGTCTTACAGATGTATTAGGAGACAATGAGGGCAATATCAATAAGACTTTCGAATAACTTAGGGAAGTTCATCTATTTGATTTGTTGTGAAACTAGCTGTATATATGTATGTGTTTAGTTGTTTGCTGGTATCTTGTGTATAGGTATTTATTTTATAAGTGATATAAGGGAGTAGATTGTGGTTTTGATGTAGAAATGATAGACTGGGGGTATGGATATGCATCCCGGATGAGTGCTTACAAATTAGAAACAGGTGCAAAGAACCATAGCTGTTGTGCATCTTAAAAAAATCCAGAAAAAAAAACTATCTGTAAACAATCCTGCAGATAGAATATCCAAACTCGGAGATATCCTGTTGAAGAAGAACATCCGGGACTAGCAATGCGGTGGTCCCGGGTTCGAACCAACTGCTGCCGTTAGATTTTTTTTCTTAGAAGCCTCTTACAGCTCACTGTTCGGTGATGGATAGTGTTGTCTTAACGAGAGAACATTGTCCGGAAGCCGGCAGTGCACTGAAAAGGCTCCAACCTTTGGGGTATCTGGATGGACCCAGAAGGGGGAGTGGGTAGTATAGGCTATAAAAAAAAGCTAACGAGGTCCGGGCCAGAGCAGCATGACTGAGAAGCACTATAATTTTGAATTCGTTCCTTCGAGCGATTAGTGAATTTATTGCGCGTTATAACAACCCAGTACACCAGCCAGCCGAGTAAGTTCAGCGAAGTGAGGGAGAGCCGGCCGCCAAGTACCGAGTACGCCACCATTCTCCCCCTCAACCTCTATCGGCAGCTAGATACAAGACATCCTGCACTCCTACCACAGTAAAAATATACATAAGGAGCATGAATTAAATCTTAGCATGGCACATTAAAGATCTCGATAGCAGCTGCTATTTCCGACTTCAGCAAAACCAACAAAAAAATAAAAATTTCTCACAATCCATCAAACGGAGTGTATACATAACCTAATTGTAAATTTCTGGTTATGATGATTATACCTCCTTGATTTGGAAAGAAAAGTCTACGTAAAATTTATGGTGAAATCAAAGGTTGGGAACTCCTGCCACTATGATGACCTCTGTAATTTGTAAAATTAGAAGTTAAAGTGAGATTTTAATGACTCGGAATTTTGGCCATCTATTTATTTCTAATTAATTTTGTTTGGATGATAGAATTGTATAATCAACTATGATAGCATTTTAGAGAAAAACATAAACCCACCCCCTCCCCTAAAAGTGCCCTTAAATCAATTTTTACAGAGAATTTTTTAAAATAAAAGTTGTAGATCTTTGTATGATTAGTTGATATAAGAAGTTTTAAGAAAATCGCGAAAAAGCGAAAAAAATCAAAGAGGTAAACTGTGAAGGCACTTCCGGTTATCCGATTTTTTCAAACTCGGAGTTTCAGCAACATATTCAATTCTAATTAACATTATTTAGATGACAGAATTGACTAATAAACTGAAATAGCACTTTGGATAAAAACCTAACTCACTCCTCCACCATAACTGCCCTTAAATGATTAGCTCCTTATATGTGTTTATATAACAAGTTTGAAGAAAATCGCTAGAGCCATTTTTGAGAAAACGCAAAAAAGTAAAAAAAAAACAACCAATAAAGTGATACTTCCGGTTGAGGAATTTTGACAGATAATGTACTGTCAGATCCCATAGTGATACCTAAACGGAATATCAAGTTTCAGCTTTCTACGGTTTTTCGTTTTTGAGTTATGCTGTTCACATCTACACACACATATATATATCTATATATATATAATATCTATATATATATATATACCATTGCTAAAAAACAACTTTTTTGGACTCAGGAACCTCAAAACGGATATTTCCGGTGAAACTTGATATCGAAAATTTGACACGATTACAATACTTCCTCTTTCTTAGAGTAAGAGAAAGTAAAAAGTAAATAGAAGAATGAACCTTACAAGAACACAAGTGATGTATGAGGTAGCTCACTCATAAAACAGAAACAGATTTGACTTAATTACTTTTTTATGAAGAAAAATAGGATGAATTTTGTTTTGATAAATCATCTTTTGTGTCCTTGTGTTTTGATTGATCTTTTGTCCTTGTCAATATTTATTAACTAAAAATAATAAAAACACTCTGCTATGATCAGGGTTAGCGTTTCCAAAAGCAAACTCTTACTTTACTACATAACTTCACAAACACACACACTTTCAAATCTATGTTACTACATCTTAAAAACATAAACAAAATCAGACACGATTATTATTATTATTATTCATGGAAGAGGAGAGCAAACCCTACGCTATCCAAAGCCCCCTGGGCCCATATATAGCTACCCCTAAAGAATAATAACTACTGGGTCTAGAACAAAAATCCAGGCTTCAGTCAAAAGTCCAGGTTTTACCCATCTAAGTTTCACCACAGACCGAACAAATCGGACTAAATCCTTAAAAGGACCTAGCTTTTAAGACCTCTACAGATATCTATTCCAGCCGAAGGTCCTAAACCTAATCTCCTCACAATCCAAACAATCCGTCATCACATGCATGGGTGTTTCCTCCTCTGTCTCACAAACTCTACAAAAGGGGTAATGCATGAGTCCCATTGTATAGAGATGTCCCCTTAAGCCACAATGCCCAGTGAAGAAGCCAACCAAATGCCTGAGAGATGTCCGTGAAAGGTATCGGATCCCACTACTCAAAGCTCCTTCCAGGCCCCCCCAATGAGCATCTTAGACTGCCGACAACCCACTGCACTCATCCATAAGGATGAGTGCTGTGAGGTCATCCATGTCTGGGAGCCTGACAAACATGTGTCAGAAGACACACCAACAGCAGGCTCTGGACCAATGAAAGAGAGAGAGGCGCCTTAATTTGGCAAACCTCCTCATTCCCAAAGATTCCCATATGACCTGGAACCCAGACCAGAAGCATATCCTTCAATGAAGAAAGATCTTCCAGTCTTTTAGAACACTCCAACACCAATCTGGTTGTGAAGAAATATGAGCTAAGCGCCTTCAACGCAGCCTGGCTGTCCGAGCAAATACAGACACCTTTTAAATTAGTGTTACGCACCCTCTCATCCAAAATACAGTAAAGAATTGCATAAACCTCAGCCTAGAAAACGGTGGCCCACTCACCAAAAGGCACACTAAATGGTCTTCCGTCTCAAAATAGACGGCAGCCTCAGACCTACCATCCATCCTGGAACCGTCCGTGTAGCATCGGAAATCAGACACGATAGAGCAAAATTAGAATCGCGATAGATTCATCTCCTAAAGCCTCAACGGAATTCATTTGCTGGCTCCTTTATTCTACTCATCTAAATCTACAATCCCATATTTATACAAGTTCTATAACTTACAAAAATAATTTTTTAAAAAAACAATAACATTTTGTTAAAAGTTTTAGACAATTTTTTTGATTGATCAGATTTCCTGATTTTTTTTTGGCTTGTAAAAATATTAATTAAAAAGTGATTTTTAATTGAAATTAAATGGAATATTAATTAAAGAAAATATTTAAAAAAAAAATAACAATAAGTAACGGTTAGTGGAATGTTATTGATTGTTTCAATGAGCAACCAGTCCGTGAGTCATACATCACTCTTCCGAGGGGACAGAGGTTTGAGAGTTAGTTTCAAGGGCATCACAGGGTACACTTAATTTTTTTTTAACAACACATACTCGCACAGAGCCAAACTATTGCCTGATTCCTGTTGTATGAAATAAGATCTTTTCTTTTTTCTTACATGTTCACAGCTTCACACTTCTGTGAAGTACCCTAACAAAAAATACATCATATACCCGCCATAATTTCCTGAATAAACATTGTTGAGAGAAAACTGTAGTTTAAATAATACTTAATTTACTAGTTTTTTTTTTTTAGTGCTTGTGCATTTTAATAATCCACGTAAACCATTTTTGGTACAGAATTAAAAGGAATACATTTTTTTATTTATTATATAAATTATGGAGCATAAATAAGATTGGGTCTATTCAATCTTACACTTTTTCTTCTCCCCAGCATTCAGTGATTATGTCTTCAGGCATCATTCATATTCCGAGCTATTTTACAATGTCAGTCTAGCCACATAGGCATTGTCAAAACTAATAAAGAAAGAACTCCTGTGTTGCGTTTATAATAAAAAAATTATATGTTATCCTTTATAAATCGTGGGTAAAAACAAAAAAAAATTTGGTGTGACGACACTCACACAACTTTCTCTTACTCTAGTTTCAAAATGGGTACTTTACTTATTTTATTGTTAGTGTACCAAATTTAATGAAATTCTTACGGTGTTCGACGAAATTCGTCAAAAACTGAAAAAAATTGTTCAGTTTTAAAAGCGCGCTCCGGTTTACTATTTTTCTTGGAACTTGGAATTTTGGCAATCTATTAACTTCTAATTAATTTTGTTTGGATTGTAGATTTGTATAATCAACTATGATAGCACTTAAGACATAAACTGGCCCCACCTCTTCGTCAAAAGTCCTCTTAAATGACTTTACCAGGAGAAATGTTTGAAATAAAAGTTGTAGCTCTTTATATGTGTCGTTCATATTACTAGTTTAAACTCGGAATTTCAACAACACATTTAATTCTAATTAATATTACTTTAGATGACAGGATTGTATAGTAAACTGAAACAGCACTTTAGAGGAAAACCTAACTCCACTCCTTCCCCCCAAAAGTGCCTTAAATAAATTTTCCTAGAGAAATGTTTCAAAAAAAAGTTGTAGATTTTTGAATGTATAGTTAATATATCAAGTTTGAAGAAAACTGTCGGAACTATTTTTAAGAAAATTTCAAAATGTTGAAAAACCCTTCAGTAAAGTGCTAGTTTTGGTGGAGGAATTTTGACAGATGACCTACTGTCGGATCCGATGGTGATACCTAAGCGGAATATCAAGTTTGAACTTTCCACGATTTTTGATTTTTGTGGCACGCTCTTCCACCATTTTCTAAAAACCACTTTTTTGAACTCAGGGGACCTCAAACGTATATTGCCGGTGAAAAGTTGATATCGAAAATTTAGCACGATTACAATACTTCCTCTTACTAAGGATTAAGAGAAAGAAATATATATATGTACATAAATATATTAATTAATGATATAAATAAATTTCATATCTGGTTCCTAAGGTATAAGGAGAGATTGGAAATGGCTGATTATTAACTATTAACGGTTCTCCTTAATCAAAACTCATCGTATATTACTCTAACACAGCCAATATAAAGTTGTTTATTATTAAGAGATCGTTAAACTGGTTGTTATAAAGTTGGTCCTATATGTAGATACCGAGAGCAAGTTTTGAACTTCTCAGGATTAGTCCTTCAGTTCAGTATTTAGCAAAGTACCATTGGTGGGCTTCAGTTCTATTACAACTAGCCAGTACAGGCGAACATGATTATGTTTCTCAATGTTCACCATAAAAAATTCAAAACACCACTATTTAAAATTTGAAATTAGTTTTATTAAATATATTTATGAAGTAATTACTGTGTGCACCTATTTGGATTTTATCGTAAAATCTAGCTCATCTCCACATGAACATTTGGACTACACAGACAAAGCAGATATGTCTGTGAATCGAACTATTTCTAATAAAAAAAAAGGATAAACGAGTCGGCTCATTATATATTATTGATTTAGACGCAAAAATATAACAGATATATCCCACAGCGAAGGAATATATATTTTTTTTTATCTAATAGAAAATGCACACGTGTATTTTTTTTTTTTTTAAAAGAAAAGAAAAAACCTATTGGCACAATAGCTATAGACGAGGTTTGCTAGTCGCGATTCTTATCGGGACACGTGTGGTAAGCACGCTACGCCATTTAGTTCCGACCTTCGCTACCAAGATTCGACACTAGTAGCTTTCAATTGTTTTTCTAGGATGCTGAGCCAACACCAACTTTGCCCTATGAGGAAATGGACTTTGAATTCTCGCACCAAATTCAAGTGCACTAGCCACTAGAACAAACATGTGATGTTATATGAAGTAACTTATATAAAATAACTTGATGAATATGAAAGAAGAACTGTCCTGTATATTTATGTTTAAAGTTTACAGGGCAATCAGGGTTCAAAGAATGTTCATTGAAAATTGTCTACATCTCTCAGAGCAATGCATGGTTCATAATCAACTTCCTCTTGAGCTTCCTGATACGGTTATATTACCAACTCTTCTTATTTTTACTTTCTATTTATTTGTTTTAAATTCTTGGATTTTGGTTAATTTCTAGAGCCAAACTGTAATTACCAAGTAAGATGTCGGTATTTTCTTCGTTTTAACTTTTACTTTCAGTTGAACATAAACTTGCCCCCATTACCTCAATTGGACATCACCAAATATTTCTATATGGCCCTTCATCTAATGCCATCGAACTGAGCTCGTTAATTTTAGGATTTCACTTGATGTCATTAGAAAGAGTTCATCTTTTCCATGTAATAAACCATCGGAGTCTTGTATTCTTATGAATCTACTTTTTTTCCCAAGATGAGTTCAATCTCCAACTTTCGACCATATCCTTTTCAATTCGGGACACTACTTTTTTCAAAACCAATGCTATTTGTACTTGTGTGTTGCGCTGGGGGAGGGAGGATGAACTGGGGTTTGCCTGTATGTACACTAAACACTAGCACACATGAACTACCTCCACAGAATATAGATTATAATCGCACTGTATGCGCGTATGGGGGGGGGGGGCAGTGCAAATGTTGGTTCGTAATGTTGGGCTAATGTACGCTTCAACCTATGACAGCAACAGCCAAGAAGGATCAAGACTTGCCAAAAAACGCTTTTTATTGAGGGGGAAAGGAAGCACGTCACATTTCCCTCGCAATTTAGTTCTGACCTTTGCTACCTAGGTACGCTATTAAGAGTAGCTTCTCACTTTTTCTCACGATGCTGGTCAGCACCAACGTTGCCCTCACGGGAATCGAACCCTGAATCCTCGTTCTAAAGGCGCGTGCCCTAGCCCCACTTGCTTGAGGATTAAGATACGCTTAGGGATTCGCTAATCCACTTATGTAAAGGGAGGTAAGCATTTTAGATTAGGGCTATTAATCGAACAAGATATTTTTACACAGTAAGCTCAAAGCTAAGGCTATTAAACCAAAAGTTGATAGAATTCAACAAAGAATGTGTAAATGGGAGCGTAAAATTTTATATTTATTATAAATTTCTGCCAAAAAACATAAATAAAGAACGTATATATTAATTAATAAATGTGTTTTTACAATTTATCAAAAATAACGATATGATAGAAGAAAAACAAACGGTCTGACGTGATGTTGATGTGAAGAGAAGTCAAGGCAAAGATTGAATGGTAAATGAAAACTGTAAGGTGTCTAGTTACCTGCTATGTAACATCACACCCCCCCCCCACACACACAAAACAGATGCACACATACATAGACATCAAGTAGCTGTAAATTGAGACGTGTTGCCACATCTTACTCAGATGTAGATGACAAATGAGGAAAACACAAATAGAACCCTTCCCCCCACTACAACCAACTACTATGACTCTACATTACCCTCTTAACTTATTCCAACGACAGAAGAGATAAGCTGACACAACCACAATTTATGCCCTACGGTTAGGATCTTTCTCCAACACTATACAAACTTTTTATGCAGTTGCCCTCCAAGCCCAATTTATTTATTATATTAGCTGGTGGTGGTTTTATCATCTCATAATCTAAAACTACCTTCTTAGCTTGTGTCGTTGGCTTGTTGTCCATGTCTAATGTAATAAATATTATACTTATTATGAATTTAAAAATTTTGAAAATATTGACCACAATATAAAAAAAAAAGAAAAGATAAATAACTTTCTTTATCTGCAGCAGCAAAGGAAATAATACAACCGTTTAGGTAATTCAATCTACACCGGAAATCATATTTATGTCTGCACAAAATGCTGGGTCAACAGTTGGTGCCCAATCATCCTCCTCATTGTTTGTCAAAACCTCATTGTTTATACCAAAGGTGAAAAACTTGGCCACTAGATAATTGCATGGGCACAATCCATCTAAACAACCAATAATTATTTATATTCTAAATTCGAAAGTCAGTGAGATTGGGTGCGTTTTAGTCATATATAATTTAAGTTTAGTCTGAGATTTCAGAGTATGTAGTGCATAATAATGTTGTACTAAAAATGAGAAAAGAAGGCCAATTGTTTATAATTTGGATTCTACTTCAGATTAATATCCGATGTGTTTCGGACATAGGGACGAAAGGAACATAGGGTAAGTCCGGGTGAGTTGCCGCATCTGCTATAGTTAGTTGCCACACTCTCCGTAGAGTGTAGGTGCAGAGCGCACTGCAGTGAACTAGTGTAATACGTAAATTTAGTTTTGTGATTGCCAACTGAGTTTTAATGGTTTATCTAAGAGCTAAGCAGACAATCCTGCCATACAATTCTTACGCCTTTAATAAAATTGTTTCTGTAGGCAAATACTAAGCAAAGCAAAGTACTAAGCGTAGCATCTGTGTAGAATGTTCTGGCTATGAAAACGCCTTTCTTTTCACGATTAGCCAGCCACGTGGCGCAGCGTCTCTTCCCTATAAAATGGAAAAGATGCCGCACCTCGATTTGGTATACATGCCGCCCTTTTTTCTGTATACCACAGGTATTAAAATTGTAACCAATATACATTTTAGGTTTATTTTTACTATGTAAAAATGGCTTTAATATTTCGACCATAGGCAAAGTCTAGTTTGAAATGCCAACTTTTTATAAAAGAAAAGAAGGTGTGAAACCAAGAGGTCAGTGAGATACAGAAAAGTTAAAAAACCATAAATAGAATCCAATAGTGTGATATCCGCATGAGAGAAGCTGAAAGGTAGTATGGGGTACCTTAACTAATTTGCAGCCTATAAAACCCTTTTGCCTGGAACCAGCTATGAATAAGCCATATACTCCAACACCTTCAAAATACCTGCATATAATCTCCCACATCCCAAGGCTCAGCGAAGTGAAGATAAAAGCAAGAAGTAAGAAAGGGGCTACAGTTTTGATATCTGACGAAAATACGGCTCGATTTAAAGAAAATTTAACGAAGAAACTTGAAAACAATAGGAAAAAGAACTCGAATAATAGTACACTAACAAAGAGAAGATGACTAAGCTTTGTATCAGGTAAACTACGAGAACAGAACTACTAAACAAAAAAACTGTGTGACTTCGCTGTGGCATGTGTCAGATATGGATGCGTGAGGACTGCACTATTTTTGACACTTATTGTGTAGATTGTGGCCGAAAAAAAGTCCCCCATAAAATAGGGAATTGTATTTTGACTTTAGATTTACTATTTCTTTTTATGGTATTTTGATTTACTTCTATTTTATTATTTATTTTACTTTAATTATTGTCTTAGCCTTTTTCAATTTTAAAGCAAAAGAAAGGGTACATTACATTTGTGTGCAAAATAGGTAAAACTTAAATTCATTTTCTGAATTAAACTTAAATTTATGTTATATAAGAGCTTCAAATGTTCATGTTCAGCTTGGTTTAATTCACAAACTACGTTTAACACCAACACACAGTTACACTGCAACAATAGTTACACCACATTTACATATAGACATTTCTATATGTGGAGTGTTAATGCTTTTTTTTTAGTAATGTAAATCCTATTATGGATCAATAAAAAGCGTTCAGTCTATAATAAACTGTTTCTAGGATACAGTCTTTGACAATGAATAACTGTTGATTTTTTACGAAACGCGGCGTACCTCCCGCGGCATGTAGGTGAAATGCTTCAAGGTAGAGGTTTAGAAAACAAGTTATAATGAAATAGTAATACATTGTTTTCGTTATTTATCGTAGTACAGATGTATGTTTGTTAGTTAACTGTACTGCATATTTCATTTTATTTTGTGTGAATTATGGGAAGATGTGTATGAATTTCAGAAAACATGCGTCATCTCTCCCCGCTTTGCCATATCAGAAGTGTTTTAAAGAGGAACATATTTTTTTCACCGAACTGAAAGGAAAAGGCTTGTTTATATTATAGAGACATCCTAAAGAAGGACATACCATTCGCGTCCGACGAGAAAAGGCTTGTTAGATTAGATTAGATTCCATGAGAGGTTAGCTCTCCAGCCTACGCCACCGCGACCCGTAAGGGTCTATTGTGGCACCCCATAAGTTGGATCCTCCCCCGTCCTGTCCTTTATTTGAATTTTGGATCTGGGGAGACTCCTAGGCGGTCGGTTAAAAGCACCTCCCATCACAGCACCCTCTCGAGTCCTGTCTGTCTTATTATACTTAATACTTCCGAAAGAGGCCCCTGGCTGAAGCTTGTAGGCGTCTGCTTCTCCGATCCAAAGAGGGGCATACGAGCCCCTCGCACTGGCACAAGACGTATAGTGCTGTTTCCTCTTCTTCCTGACAAAACCTACACAGGCTAACCATTGCCAGGCCCATGCGGCGCCTAGTAAGCAGTAGTATACAACGGCCAGTGAGAACGCCAACTGCTATCCTTATGGCTCCCCGTCCTAATCAGAGTAATTCTGCAGTTAGCTGGGCGAGTAGCAATGAATAAACGTTTTCGCCCGCCTTTAGCCTCGCGTTCTAGGCCACCATTCTCTTGACTGATCGCGCATCCATGTCCTAATGGATGCACTGTTGTGAGGCATCTTGCGATGCCGCAGAACGGTTGTAATGGGTTCTAATGGAACCTTCCCGGGCTAGGCGATCAGCCGCCTCATTGCCTCTGTGACTTGAGTGCCAGGGTACCCAGACCAGGAAGAGCTTATTACGGCTACTAATTTCCCATAGTACACACCTAAGCAATCCCACACCAGCCTTGAGCTGATCTCCCACGAGTCAATTGCCCGCTGGGCAGCCTTGCTATCCGAAAAATGACGATTCTGGAGTTATGCACTCCCCGAGTTTTTAGTTCGCAGGTAATAATTGCAACAAGCTCCGCCTGGAAGAACGTGGCTAGCCTACCCAGGCTTACCGAAATGTCACATCCGTACGCGCCGGCTCTCACTCCTTTCTCCATCCTAGATCCCTCTGTGTACCATATAGATTCGCCTATAATTGGCGACCCGTTCTTCCATGCCCCTCTATCTTATATCAAGACTTTGAAGGGTTCTTTTTTGTAACAAAAAGGCTTGTTATAAGTAGGCGGGCTGCTTAAATTAAAACAACGGCTTTGAGATTGATATAAGGTAGGAGCGAAGATCAGGGTAAGCGAATTTGGGAAAGCTGTATGTTGTTTCTATTGTACCAGGAACCTTCTCTTTTTGGTATAAAATTTAAGAATCCCATTTCGCAATAAAGTAGGTAAAATAAGGGGACTGACCTAATTCCATAGTTCCCATCAACCATAAGAATTGTGAATTCGCGGAATATATGAGAATGTTTTGTATAATTTGTTTTTAAATTATATTGATAATTCTACATAAACAAACTGCCTTGATAATTCACAAAAGGGATTAGCTCAGTGGTAGCGCGGTGGACTAGCAACGCGGAGATCACGGGTTCGAATCCAGCCGTGCTGCCCTTAGATTTTCTCTTCCTAGGAGCCCCTACAGCTCACTGTCCGGTGATGGACAGTGTTGTCTGTAACGGGAGAACACTGTCCGGAGGCCGGCAGTGCACTGAGAAGGCTCCGGGCGCAAATAACCACAGATGTTGAGACGCCTTAAATTAGAAAAAAAAAAAAAAAAAAAAAAAAAAAAAAAAAAAAAAAAAAAATTCACAAAAATTTATAAAATTAACATAGAATAGAAATCATAATGAACAAAGATTATCTGTTTATATATTTATATAAATTGTAGGAAACGTCCAAATACCAAACAATGTTTAATAAAAAGATCATTAAGAGTGAATGACAGAAGAAAAGAAGGGCCGATATACAAGGAGAAAGTGGTAGTATCTCAATTGGAAGAGACATGTTGATGGCGATGATGATGACGAAAGTAAAGAAGAGGGACGATACATCCCCATGATGGTGACACGATGAATATTTAAAGCAGAACTACCGAACCTATATTGTACTACTACTACTACTACTACCGAATACTATTGAATGATTCCACTTGTCTCCTGCGCCATAAAGAAACATACTTAGTCATTCTTCTCATCATATTGCTCGCTCACAACTTACAAAACAAGTTACAAAATAAATTGAATGAATCTATTTTATCACCATATTTCTCTCCTTTTATCAGTTTTATTCTATTTCTTCAAGTATAATTCTCCTCTTTATATAGAAATATACATTTTACGAAGGATGGTTTTCTCCCTTTCAACACACTTAGAACCTGAACAACTTAGAAATAAATTTACAATTGCACTTTTAACAATTAACATTCCTTTACCCACCTGATTTATTACCAGGCATTTCAAGTAAGAAAAGATTTGGTTCCCCGAGATTGTGTCTCTGCTGATTAATTTTCTAGTTTTCTTTTTTTTTGAATCCTCGACAACATATGGAAGTTGCAGAAAGATTTTCTTGAAAATTGAAATGCTGACAGCATAATATAAATGTTTGTGGTAAAACTGATTGATCGGTATCCTGTAAAGACTTTACTCTATTAAGAGATAAGGGAAAACTTCGTTTTCTTGGTAAGTGATAGATGGGCCTATGCCTGGTGGACAATAATGAAGTAACATTTCTCCATCTTCCATGGGCTAAATAAAGCATCAAACATAATGTTGGTTCTTTACCACCAGTATTTGCAAAAATAATCAGGACATATAAACTAAAAGTTAAAAAAATCCAATTAAATACATTGTCAATAAGAAATTCTAATATCTGCATTTAAAGCAAGTTTTGTTCCACAAGATTTTCTGTAATTAAATTTTGTATAAATAACTTAGTTCAGAGTAGCAGCCATGTTCTCTGTTACTTTATTGACAAGGGCTGCCATTCAGATAAGTAGTATAAGAGTATATACCCATCCATTCGACTGTATTTGGCCCAGTAATGTCAACACAACTCATTACTGACAAGCAGTCTAGCTAATAAATAAACCGAACAATGCCCAAAGTGCCCTCATTTAGCTGCTGTCAAATGGCTTTTCTGTAGTAGCCGCTGAAAATAGTTAGTACACTAACCCCGCAAAACTGATATCTGGTCTCTCTCAGTCAGCTCTCAATAAGGTAGGTAAATTCTTGTCATCAACTTTTCCGTCGTTTTGTTAGCTTGATGTTTACAAAGAGCGGAAAAGCGACCCATTTAAAGAGACTATTACAGTTCTATTCAAAGTGTTATTAATAACTCTTCTGAGGTATATATAATGGAGTTGTTGAGGAGAGAAATTAGGTTTGATTGAATGAACGAGATATGAAGACACTGTTATAATGTAGCTATAAGTTTACACTAACTGCACAGGACTTTATAATGAAACTGATATAATAAAAGGTGGGAGTAGAGATATGTATGGGTGAATCTAATAGATAGATCTAGATAGATTCCCACTGGCTTATATAACACAGGTTCTCCCACTCTACCCTGCTTAAGTCAGAGAGTAGTCTCTGTTAACCAGAGAGGGCTTCCCTTCTCTCTGCTGTATCTGTCTACTATTACATATAGTTACTTTATGGCTTTCTCTTGGAACTCTACTACTAGATAATAAACTGGATCACCTAGTCTTTTATTTCATAGCTTTCAAAAGGATATCAAAAGCAGAATCTCGAAGTAAAGCGACAAAGAAGCTTGTTATTGTAATCATTTTAAGAATGATAGATCGCCACAGCCTTATTAGCAGCCTATAATTTAAACAACACTATGCTGAGATTACCCATTAAAGGAATGCACGACTAAGTGCGTAGGATTTTCAGCGTAATTGGATACAGTACGGTACGAAAGCAGAAAAACAAATTTAATCAGGATATAAATTATATTGTAAATTTTGTTTTTTCAGTGAAATATTACCTGCAACTTTGTTTGGAACAGAATATGTTTTTACAATGTTATGTGTTGTTTTGATAAGGAACGTCAAATGGTATCATTTTATTGTCATGAAACGGAATATTTATTTCACTTCTATCAGAATAAAAAGCGAAGATCGGAAGCCAGATTACTCATCAATCTACTTAGCAACTGCCTGCTGCCAGCTGTGGAATGAAAATGATTGGTTAGAGAATATCTTGGCATAAACTTTGGGAATGATTTTTTTTTTTTTTTTTTTTTTAAGTTATTACAAAACATATATTGCTACTACCATATTGGTATAAAACTGAAATTCTCGGTCTCTTTTTATAAATGTTTACAAATTTGTTATTTTTAACAAATCTAATTACCTAATGTATATTTCATGGCTATTTCAGAACTTTAAATTCTGGGTTATAATTCCAATTTATGGACTATCCCGAGGTGCTGGGGACCAATATTGGCAGTTGGACGAAAGCACTGGAGCCAGCGCTCTACTTTATTTTATTTTTATAATTATAGAGAATTCACTAGAGTTTCAACTCATTATTGCAAGTAATATTTGAAGGGGAGTATTCAATGTAGATAGATAGATAGATAGATAGATAAGTTACTATATTTAGTATCATTACACATTACAGAGGTTCTACAGATTATTACCAAAATTTATAAATCATATATACTTTTTACACATTAATCAAAAAAAGGAATAATTAACTTGAAATTATAGTTACAAAAAAAAAAAATTAAAAGACAAAAAATCTAAAATAATGAAAAGGTAGACAAAAGAAAAATGAACTCATTCATTGATAGCAGAAGATCTCAACTTAAGTGACTCTATTATGAAATAATACAACTTATCAATGTGCTCCTTGCCATTTATGGTTAAGACTTTATATAAAAGATCAGAGTCAGAATTTTGTATAACTCTGGCCAAATAGTGTTCCCTGAGAGGTTTATAAATAAAAACATAATATGTTCGAAACTCTCCTCAGCGTTTAAATTACATAAAGTGCAATTAGAGTGCGTGTCAATACAGTGATAGCCAACATTTTTACTTCATATTTTAATAATTTTGCTACTAGACACTCTTAATTGACTAATCAATCTAATTTTATCCATTGCACATTTATAATTTAAATAGTTTTCCTGTTTGCCTAGTTCGCTGATATTCCTATATATAATGCTATAGCTTGAGTTAATAGCTTTTTTTTATATCTATAGACATAACGTGATTTGTCCATTTGTCCAATAAATCTGGCATCATTCTTTGTAAATTTTGGGAGTCTACATTATAGGCAATATCAGATTGAGCCAACATCGCAATTGGGTGAACCAAATTCCTATCTGCCTTGTTATTACTTCCTTTATCAATTATTTTTAGCCTGTTTAGACATTGCTTCGGGATTTTTTTATCATCCATATCTATAATTTTGATCCAATAGGACAGTATTCTTTTAAAAATCGACACACTTAGTGGTACACGGCCAGTTTCAAGCCTGACAATATAGTCAGGTGTGTGGCCAACACAATAGCTGCTTGAAAAACCTGACTTGAGCTCTTTCTATGATTTCTGAATAACGCAACCCACACTTCTGAACCATATAGTAGAGTTGCGGAAACAATAGCATCCAACAATTTTATATTAGGTTCCCAAGTGTTGCATCTACTTTTGTTCAAAATACTTATCACCTTACCAATCTGAGGAGCTGATTTATTTAAAAAGAATTGAGCGGTAGATTTAAATTTTGAAGAGGAATTATTCAATGCAAATATAGTTGCTTACTTCTTTAAAATAAATGACATCTTGTAAATATAAATAATTTCATGGAAAAAAATATAATTGGTTTTGCATAAGACAGAATTTAATGGCGATCATTTTTGCAGTCCAATAATAACCACTTCTGAAGCTTAAAATTTGTGAGCCCTCTTAGATATAACCACTTTTAATGTGGTAGGTAGTGATTAGCAGCTCTTAAATACGCATCAGGGATTTAGCGTTATATAGCAGCTAATGTGTTCTACTACTTTATTGTTTGTGTGTGAAATAAATCTCCTAACCTCTTTAAATAATTTAAATTTAATAAATACTATAAGTTATAGGGTAAAGAAGATGACATTGAACAAATACAGCATCAGCAAAAATTTAATTTATTTAGCAAATTTATCATATTGAAAAAGTAATAATGGTATTAAACTGATATACCATTATGTTTAGTTACTAAGTTGCAGTTATTACTATAAATAGGGTATTATTTTTTTTTCATTTATTTATAATTAATAATTAGTAATATATATTGTTAATATAAATTGTTAAAGGTCTATTAATTAATTATTAACTAAAATTATTGTTAGAGTTACATTTAACTATTTATTGGACGCTAATAATATATATGTATTGTAACGTTTTTCCTTCTAAACTAGCTACTGCAACTAGTTTTAAGTGGGTTCGTATAGATAAAATACTCTAAACTTCAATAAAGAAAACAACAATTTATTGTTATACACAATTAATTAGTAAAAAACAACACTTGATAATAATTACTTCACAGTTTAAACCAGAAAAGATCACTTTGTTCACTTTTTATACACTTTCCACAAACGTACACTTCGTTTGTAACTGGAAAATCTCTCAACTCTCTGTGGTCCCACTATTTATACCGGTGGAGAAATGGTCTGGAACCTTCTCAATCCTTCCAGAAATAACTAGAGCGCGTCGCCAGCGCTTTCTAGCGGCCACTAAGAGAATTTGAGGTTCCTCCTTCCTCTCCTAGATGGCACCACTGGCTGCGTTATAATATATATATAAATATTGAGATGGTCCTTGGCAAAATGAAAGTTTTAATAAAACATACAAGCAAGGAAAAAAATAATAAAGAACACAAGTTTAAAACAATTATTTTACCACTGATTTCTCATTAATATATTACCAAATGTATATATGAAATATTAAATAAAAAAAATCATGGTTATTAATTTCTTCTACTTAAAAAAAAAAGTAAATCTTTGTGCAACAGCCACGAAGAAACAAGGCGTGTCAAATAGCACTCTGTTTTTTGCTGTTCCCTATGCTTCATTATCTGCTTCCCCACTTAATTGTACATATCCAGTTATTTTCAAAAAACTGAATTAATATCGTTTCGAAGCCAAAATTCCCAAATACGCCATTCAAATAATTTAATCTCAGTAGTAACAAAAAACATTACAAAAAAGTTCGGAAAACTACATGCCTGGAACAAAGAAAAGATTAAGAAAATTAAAGAAACTTCAGAGATTCTAGAGGATATTAAAGGAAATATGAAATATGATAAATATATTGGTAGCCTGAAGAATTTATCGATTTTTTTTTTTTTTTTAATTAAAAAAGGGAAATCCTTTAAGCTCAGAACATAGTAAAGTTATGTTTTTTTTTCATTTTTATTCTAGTTATAATCTCTAAATAGAATTGTACACTTCTAAATATGAAGAAACATAAAAAGTGTATAGAAATTTAATTTAAAATTTTTATCATAAAATAAAATGAAATGTCTTCTAATCGTAAATTTGTTTATTGCTCCAATAAGAAATAATAAATCGTTAAAATTATAATACGTGAGTATTGGATATTGTGAAAGAGGGTGACGGTATTGGGGGTGGTGGTAAATGTATCTATAGATACTAGGGGGGTTGGGGGGTTGGTAGTTCCTGTCAATCACACAATCCAAAAGGGAAGGTTACCAGTTGTATGTATACGTATATATGTATATACAAACACACCCCCTTTTTTTTTTTTAAGGGATGTTCGGCTAAGTTCGGCTTCATGTACTTCGTTGTTAGTCGGCTTTACTAGGGCTCAGTCAGTGTTTGATATTAGTCCTGGTTAGGTCGAAACGACTTGGTCTTTTGTCTATCAATTTTCTTCCCCTTTTCTCATTCACTCTGTCTCTCTAACTCCCTCTCGCTCTATCTTTTATATATTAAATAAAAACGGTATGACTTGAAATCATCCATCAGTTTAATCGGCAATAAAAAAAAAATTATGGATCGTCTACAGCAAAATTCACGTTATCAGTTATTGTTGCTGTTGCTGATAGCGACATCTCAGCTGAGACTCACGGCTACAAGACCTGACAGTTAGTTTTTATTTCTTTATTTTATTTTATTGTTGTTTTTTTTATTAATAATTGGTTGTTTTTGTTTTTTTTCACTTAGATTTTAGTAATAATTATACTTGCAATAGATAACAGTTTTTAGACAAAAATGTCTATTATAATCACCCAATTTCTCTAGATTTTTTTTTTTTTTTTTTTTTTGCAGATTTGAAAAACCATATAACAATGTAATTCTAGACACAATACAGTTAAACTTATTTTAGAACTTTTTTTTTTCTTTTTAAAATAAATATATTTCTCAAAATTTATTAATATTTTATGTTAAAAATAATAATATTTAATAATGTGTAAAATTTATTAAATAAATTTGCACAATATTAATTTGAAAATGTAAAAAATTTTTGTAATATAAAAGTATACTGCTTGCAAAGTACACACACTGTTTATTGTGTTCAAAACGGTGGACTGTTTTGTTTGTAACTCCATCACATTTGCATATCACTTTAATTAAGACAAACTGGAATATGAATTAAAATTTTCAATCTTTGTTTATCTTTTATAAATAAGCAAAAAAAAAAAAAAAAAAAATCGATTGTACCATTTAAATAAATGTGGTACATTTATTACTTGCTCTTATTTTTTGCTACAATTCGAAAATATTTGGCGGGATAAATTCTTAAATATTAACAATACTTATAAATTAAAGATATAAATTTCCAAATATAAATTATTTGTATTTGTCATAATTTTAAAATGGTAAAAATTATAATCAAAAATTTGATTTTATACGTAATATACGTATACAAACTTTCAAAAACCAAATGGACTTAAAAATGATTATTTTCTTATAATTTGGTTATTTAAATCAACAAATTTCTCTTTATAAAAAAGAAATATATTCAATTATTGCATAAATCTGTAGAATGTTTAATCCAATTTTTAATTTAATAGGTAATTTAAATTATAGATTAATGATAATTTTTAATTAGTCAATTTCAAATTAAATAGGAATTTCAATAGGCATTTTCCAGAAATCTGGAAGCCTCGAAATGTACATTAATAATACATATATATTATTAATGTACACATATATTTATAAAAATAGAAACAAAAAAGAGAATTTATTGAAATTTAACTAATATAATGTTCCTAACATTTCCTCCATTTTTTTGGATTCAAGAATTAAAAAAATATCAACAAGATTGTACTCGTATCTCACTGACCCACGATCTGATATTAGTAAGTAGTGGTTTAATTTTGCAATTTTCTTCTTCTTTTTTTTTTTTTTGGTTTGTTTTGTTTTGGTTAATAATAATAATGATTAAAAAAAAAAAAAAAAAAAGGAATTCTCTGCTGAGTAAAATTTCAGCGCAAGAAAATAGTTGCGGTTCCAATTTCTCTTCAGCAGTAGCTTTCTATGTTAATGGAAAAATATTCATCACTTTAACGCGCTGTATCCTCTCTTTTTAGCGCTTTATATTATTAGGTTGTATTTCTAAGCCGATTCATTCTAAGCAGAAAACGAATCGGTTAATTGTAACAACTTTCTGTCCAAGCCGGGCTTACTGTTGTTTTGAAAGATTGCCAAGTTTGTAGTTTTGGAAAAGTAATGCAGACCACCTCCCCAAAAAAAACTGCTAGTTTCTAAGTCAAGTATTCATTCTTCTTGTTTATGCCGCACTTTTTTCTTGTTCATTATTTTGGCCGCTGTTTGTCACAATTTTATAACAGAATCTCTGACAGCCAAAGATAACTCTTTATCTCCCCCCAGCTTTTAACTTGTTTAAAGAAAGACCTAGTAACTAAACCAAAGTTATTCTCAATATAGATTAATGTTATATTATAAAATCGGGGGGAAAAAAATAACGTAAATCATTCATGGAAATTCATAAAAGTTCTACTAACATAATATCATTTAAAAACATCATTTTACTCAATTTAAATAAACTAAATGGAAATATTAATAATATCTTCATTATAACAAGAAAATGAAGTTTTGAACTGGAAAGTTAAATAAATCCTCGGAGATTCAAAGAATCATGCATATACAGCTGACTTTCTTGTCAATATCCAAATAATTAATACCCTGTTCCAACAAATGGGCAAATAAGAAAAAAAAAAGGTTCAATCATGTGGATGCCCAATTAATCGGCATATGGAAGATTAGGTGCTAATCTATTAAAATTTAAATATTTTTGCTTCTATTACTATTATACTAATAAGTATAATGAATTAGATTAATAATTATTGAAATTTGTTGTCAGTAAGTCTAGATTATAATAAGCTTATTCATAATAATTAATAAATGTTATTACAAAACTAAACCTGAAAAGAATACAACATTCATTTCTATTTTAATGTTCCATTAGAAAAAACAAACCGTTTATATATATATAATATCTTAGAAAGTATTGGTTCATATAAAATATTAATCGAAATTAAGTTTCTAACGGAAATATATATGTTTTTGTGAGGTCTGTTAAATACGAATAAATTATTTTTTTATTTTTTATGGTCGATTGGCAAAAACGAAAAAATAGCATCATATTCCGTGTTGATACCCAGTATCCCTATTTAACTTGACATTGTCCGTCAAAATCCATCAACCGGAAGTGCGCCTTTACTGAAAAAGATTTCGATAACTTTATTGCATATTCAACTTTAGTAGAACACATAAATACCAATCACTTATATTTAAAACATATTTTCATAAAAATTTGATTATTGAAAAGTTTTTTGTAGGAACTACTATGTCAACTTTCCTTTAGAGTACCACTTTCAAGGTATACTGCCTTTACAATATTAAAAAATATATATATATATATATATGGTGTACCAAGGTATATGGATAACGACTTTTTCTCGGAAACCAAGATGGCTAGAAAAAAACTAAAAAATACATGTCCCCGTAGTTTTTTATTGGAAATTCAAATTTAATTTGCAAATTTGTTTTGGTGCTTCCAGAAGCGAGATAAAGGCACCAACTTCATTTTTTCAAATGGAAAGGTGGGGTTTTTATTTAAGAAATAGATTCCTCTATTTTTTGTAAGAAAAATTTACTTGAACGGTTTTTTTCTTTGAGCGATATTTTACAAGTTATGAATGAAAAACTGATTCCTATAAGAAATTTCAAAATGATATTACAACGGTTTTTTGATTGAATAAGAAGAAAAGTACTGTTTTATTATAAATTTTTCTCCTCATTAATTACAAATCTTGCTCGAACTGGCTCCCACCATTAGAGATG